>SZWC01019773.1:0-19388 GCA_023375785.1 Penium margaritaceum
CTATGGCACGACTCTGGCACAACTCTGGCACAACTCTGGCACAACTCTAACACACCCATGGCACAACTCTGGCACAACTCTGGCACAACTCTTGCACGACTCTGGCACAAATCTGGCACAACTCTAGCACAACTCTTGCAAAATCATGGAACAATCCTAGCACAACTCTGGTACAACTCTGGTAGAACTTTGGCACAACTCTGGCACAACTCTGGCACCAGTCTGGCAGGATTTTGGCATAAATCAGGCACAACTCTGGCACGACTGTGGCACATCTCTGGCACAACTCTGGCACAACGCTGGCACAATTCTGGCACAACTCTGGCAAAAGTCTGGCACGATTGTGGCACAACTCTGGCACAACTCTGGCACAATTATGGCACAATCATGGCACAATCATGTCACAACACCGGCAGAACTCTGGTACAACTCTCGCACAACTCTGGTAAAACATTGGCACCACTCTGGAACAACTATGGCACAACTTTGGCACAACTCTGGCTCAACTCTGGCATAACTCTGGCACAAATCTGGCACAACCCTGGCAGGGGAGGAAACAATGGTTTGGGAATATCAGTTCTCAACTAGCAAGTACAACGACCTTTAGTCAGTAGTACCACGGTGTGGTTTCCATGCACAATGACCGACCAAAGTAGGCATTTGTACAGCCTTTGACGAAAGAAATCCGCTGTGTCTGGTCAGCGTCCACAACTCAAAATTCAAGTCACAAATGGTCAGAGGGGGAAACAATGGTTTGGGAACACCAAGTGTCAAATAGAAAGCACATGGAGCTACAATATGTTGTGGTATGGTGTAGATACCAAGCACGATGACAAACCAAGGTATGCATATGTCACTGACCATGACCAAAGAATATCACCATGTGTGGTAAACTTTGACAACTCATAACACGAGTCACAAATGGTCAGGGTGGAAGATAATGGTTTGTGAATACTAGTTATCGACTAGCAAGTACAAATACCTTCAATATGTAGTGGCATAGTGTGGCTACAATGCACAGTGACCAACCAAAGTACGCATATGTCACAACAACCAAGGAACTTCAATACGTAGTGGCACGGTGTGGCTACGATGCACACCAAACAACCAAAGTAGGCATATGTCTCTGACCATGACCAAAGAATTTCAATATGAGTGGTCAACATTCACCAACCACGACACAAGTCACAAACGGTCAGAGGGGGAAACAATGGTTTGGGAACATCAGTTCTCAACTAGCAAGCACAGCGACCTTCAATCCGTATAAGCACAGAATGGCTAACATGCACAATGAGCAACCAAAGTAGGCGTATGTACTGCCTTTGACCAAAGAAACCCGCTGTGTGTGGACAGCGTTGACAACTCATAATACGAATCACAAATGGTAAGAGGGGGGAAACAATGGTCTGGGAACATTAGTTATCAACAAGCAAGCACAAGAACCTTCAACAAGTTGTGGCACGGTGTGGATACCATGCACGATGACCAACCAAAGTAGGCATATGTCACTGACCATGATCAAATAATGTCACGAAGTGTTGTAAGTTTTGACAGCTCATAACACGAGTCAAAAATGGTCAGAGTGGAAGACAATGGTTCGTGAATACCATTTATGGAGTAGCAAGTAGAAATAACTTCAATATGTAGCGGCACAGCGTGGCTACCATGCACAGTGACCAACCAATATTTGCATATGTCGCTGACCATGACCAACGAGTTTCACTTCATGTTGTCAGCGTTGACAACTCACAACACGAGTCACAGACAGTCAAAGGGGGGCAACAATGGCTTGGGAACACTAGCTATTAACTAGAAAGCACAAATACGTTTAATATGTAGTGACACATCATAGAACCATGTACAGTGACAAACCAAAGTAGGCATATGTCACTAATCATGACCAAACAAATTTCACAGTGTGAGGTCAATATTGACAATTCATAACACGAGTCACAAATGGTCAGAGGGTAAAACAATGGGTTGGAAACACTAGTTGCCAACTAGCAAGTACGAAGAACTTCAACAAGTAGTGGCACGGTTTGGCTAGCGTGCACAGTGAACAACGAGAGGATGAATACGTCACTGACTATGGCCGAAGAAATCCAGTGTGCGTGGTCAACATTGAGAACTCATAACACAAGTCACAAACGGTCAGAGGGAGAGACAATGGTTTGGGAACCCTATACATGGACTAGAAAGGACAAATAACTTCAATACATAGTGGCACTGTGTGGCTACTATGCACACCAAACAACCAAAAAAGGCATATGTCACTGACAATGACCAAAGAATTTCAATATGGGTGGTCAACGTTCACCAACTATAACACGAGTCACAAACGGTTAGAGGGGGAAGCAATGGTACGCAAATATCAGTTCTCAACTAGCAAGTACTACGCCCTTCAATCAATAGTAGCACGGTGTGGCTACCATGACATGCACAATGACGGACCAAAGCAGACAAATGTACTGCCTTTGACCAAACTAATCTGCTGTGTGTGGTCAATGTTGACAGCTCATAATACGAGTCACACATAGTCAGATGGGGAAACAATTTTTCGGGAACACCAGGTATCAGCTAGCAAGCACAACGACCTTCAATACGTTGTGGCATGGTGTGGATACCATGCAGGATGACCAACCAAAGTATGTACATGTCACTGACCATGACCAAAGAATGTCACAATGTGTGGTAAACTTTGACAGCTCATAACACGAGTCACAAATGGTCAGTGTGGAAGACAATGGTTTATGAATACTAGTTATGGACTAGCAAGTACAAATACCTTCAATGTGTAGTGGCAGAGTGTGGCTACAATGCACAGTGACCAACCAAAGTATGCATATGTCACTGACCATGACCAAAGAATTTCACTTCATGTGGTCAATGTTGACAACTCCCAACACGAGTCACATATATTCACAGGAGCTAACAATGGTTTGGGAATACTAGCTATCAACTAGAAAGCACAAAGACCTTTTATACGTAGTGACACGGCGTGGTAACCATGTACAGGGACAAACCAAAGTAGGCATATGTCACAAACCATGACCAACAAATTTCACAGTGTGTGATCAACGTTGACAACTCATCACACAAGTCAAAAATGGTCAGAGGGGGAAACAATGGGTTAGGAACATTACTTATCAACTAGCAAGTACAAAGAATTTCAACAAGTAGTGGCACAGTGTGGCTAGCATGCACAGTGACCAACCAAAGGATGGATACTTCACTGACTATGTCCGAAGAATTCCACTATGTGTGGTCATCATTGACAACTCATAACATGAGTCACGAATGGTCAGAGGGAGAGACAATGGTTTGAAAACCCTATGCATGGACTAGAAAGGAGAAATAACTTCAAGACGTAGTGGCACGGTGTGGCTAATATGCACACCAAACATCCAAACTAGGCATATGTCACTGACCATGACCAGAGAATTTCAATATGGGTGGTCAACATTGACCAACCAAAACACGAGTCACAAGCGGTAAGGAGAGGAAACAATGGCTTTAAAAAATATCAGTTCTCAACTAGCAAGTACGACGACCGTCAGTCACTAGTAGCACGGTGTGGCTACCATGCACAATGACCGACCAAAGTAGGCATACGTACTGCCTTTGATGAATGAAATCCGCTGTGTCTGGTCAATGTGGACAGCTCATAATACGAGTCATCAATGGTCAGACAGGTGAAACAATGTGTTGGGAGCACCAAATATCAAATAGCAAGCACAAGGAGCTACAATACGTTGTGGCACGATGTGGATACCATGCACGATGACCAAGCAAGGTATGCATATGTCACTTACCATGACCAAAGAATGTCACAATGTGTGGTAAACTTTGACAACTCACAACACGAGTCACAAATGGTCATGGTGGAAGATAATGGTTTGTAAATACTAGTTATCGACTAGCAAGTACAAATACCTTCAATATGTAGTGGCACAGTGTGGCTACAATGCACTGTGACCAACCAAAGTACGCATATGTCACTGACCATGACCAAAGAATTTCACTTCATGTGGTCAATTTTGACAATTAACAACATGAGTCACAGATATTCAGAGGGGGTAAGAATTGTTTGGGAACACCAGCTATCAACAAGAAAGCACAAAGACCTTCAATTCGTAGTGACACAGCATGGTGACCATGTACAATGACAAACCAAAGTAGGCATATGTCACTAACCATGACGAAAAGAATTTCACTGTGTGTGGTCAATGTTGAAGACACATAACACGAGTCACAAATGGTCAAAGGGAAAAACAATGGGTTGGGAACACTAGTTATCAACTAGCAAGTAGAAAGATTTTCATCAAATAGTGGCACGGTGTGGCTAGCGTGCACAGTGACCAACCAAAGGATGCATATGTCCTTGACTATGACCAAAGAAGTCCACTATGCGTGGTCATCATTGAAAACTGATAGCACGAGTCACAAATGGTCAGAGGGAGAAACAATGGTTTTGGAACCCTATGTATAAACTAGAAAGGACAAACACTTCAATATGTAATAGCACTGTGTGGCTAATATGCACTCCAAACAACCAAAGTAGGCATGTGTCACTGACCATGACCAAAGAATTTCAATATGGGTGGTCAACATTCACCAACCATAACACGAGTCACAAACGGTCAGAGGGGGGAACAATACTTTGGGAATATCAGTTCACAACAAGCAAGTATAGCGACCTTCAATCAGTAGAAGCACGGTGTGGCTACCATGCACAATGAGCGACCAAAGTAGGCATGTGTACTGCCTTTGACCAAATAGATCCGCTGTGTGTGCACAGCGTTGAAAACTCATAATACGAATCCCAAATGGTCAGAGGGAGAAACAGTGGTCTTGAAACATCAGGCATCAACTAGCAAGCACAAGGACCTTCAACAAGTTGTGGCACGGTGTGGATACCATGCACGATGACCAACCAAAGTAGGCATACGTCACTGATCATGACCAAATAATGTCACTAAGTGTGGTAAACTTGGATAGCTCATAACACGAGTCACAAATGGTCAGTGTGGAAGATAATGGGTAGTGAATACTTGCTATCGACTAGCAAGTACAAATACCTTCAATATGTAGTGGCACAGCGTGGCTACCATGCACAGTGACCAACCAAAGTATGCATATGTCACTGACCATGACCAACGAATTTCACTTCATGTGGTCAGCATTGACAACTCCCAACACGAGTCATGGATAGTCAAAGGGGGGGAACAATGGTTTGGGAACACTAGCTATTAACTAGAAAGCACAAACACCTTTAACATGTAGTGACACAACGTGGTTGCCATGTACTGTGACAAACCAAAGTAGGCATATGTCACTAACCATGACCAAACAAATCTCATCGTGTGTGGTCAATATTGACAACTCATAACACGAGTCACAAATGGTCAGAGGGGGAAACAATGGGTTGGAAGCACTAATTTTCAACTAGAAAGTACAAAGAACTTCAACAATTAGTGGCACGGTTTGGCTAGCGTGCACAGTGGCCAACCAAAGGATGAATACGTCACTGACTATGACGGAAGAAATCCAGTATGTGTGGTCAACATTGACAACTTATAACACGAGTCACTAATGGTCAGAGGGAGAGACAATGGTTTGGGAACCCTATGCATGGACTAAAAGGACAAATAACTTCAATACATAGTGGCACTGTGTGGCTATTATGCACACCAAACAACCAAACAAGGCATATGTCACTGACAATGACCAACGAATTTCAATATGGGTGGTCAACGTTCACCATCCATAACACGAGTCAGAAACGGTCAGAGGGGGAAACAATGGTAGACGAATATCAGTTCTCAACTAGCAAGTACAACGCCCTTCAATTAGTAGTAGCACGGTGTGGCTACCATGCACAATGACCGACCAAACTAGGCATATGTACTGCCTTTGACCAAAGGAATCCGCTGTGTGTGGTCAACGTTGACAACTCATACTACGAGTCACAAATAGTCAGAGGGGGAAGGAATTGTTTGGGAACACCAGGTATCAACTAGCAAGCACTATGACCTGCAATACATTGTGGCACGCTGTGGATACCATGCACGATGACCAACCAATGTATGCATATGTCACTGACGATGAAAGACGTGCGAAAGCAGTGCATGTCTGTCCAGCCTGTGCTCATGAACTGAAAGGGAGAATACGGAAGGAAAGAGAGGAGCACGAATGGGAAGGTCGGCAAGCGGCGGACGTGGGGTGGCGCATGCGCTGCACATAGTGTGGCAACTACAGTGCTACTGAGTGGTGCGAATGATGCAACCAGCCGCTCCATCGGCCATGTGGGCAGATGTTGCCAGGGTTGGGACATCACTGCGACAAATGTGTGGCAAAGCTGCGACTCCTCGAGACCCGGGCACGGTTTCAAAAGCGGTAGAGAGAAGAAGGTCAGCAGGGCGCGGGAGATAGGGCAGCACCACGCTCGTATGCAGATTCCCACCCAGTGGAACAACCCTACTGCAATGCGGTGGCATTCCCCGGACAAGAGGGAGTGGCGGCTTGGAAAGCGGTCTTGGCCATGAGGGCGCTAGGGAACAGGGATGTTCCCGAGGTAAAGAGGAAGGTCCTGGCGATGGTAAATGAGGCATTGGTGGTGACGCCTCAATGGTGCCTCTTGAGAGACCAGCCGCCACCGGCAGCACCAAGGTCACCAGCTCTACAGGAACCAAACTTGCAACCCCACTCCCTTCCACCTCCGGCGGATGATCGACCTACCTGGCGCCCGGACATATCAGGTGCACCAAGGAGGATGCAGCAGGGACGGGGAGCTGAGGTTGGAGAAGATGTGAGGACACCTGGGTGCCCGAGGACAACAGGACGCCCTGGGGCTCCGGTTGATTATGTCCCGGCACGTCGATGGGACCACCCCATGACCATGGGAAGGCAACAGAGGGAAAAAGGGGCAGAAAGGGACCCCCATCAGTTTTCGCTGGCAAGGGGATCAATGTCAAGAGGAGAGCGTGGGGCGCACCAAGGGGCACAAAGGACGGCGGCAGAAGTAGGCGTGGGGATAACGCGAGCCCCACGAAGCGTAAGTGCGGGGTCGCCGATGTAGCACGGAAGGAGCAAGGGGCAGCAGGGGCCTAGGATTGAAGCAGAGATGGGACAAGGGAGGGCAAGCAAGGATGCCAGGGCAGGAGCAGGGCCAGAGCAAGGCAGACGGATCGGAGGCATGACAATGGGAAGAGGAGAGACCATGGGCATAGACGCAGGAGAGGAGCAAGGAGAGGAGAAGACACCGCGCGTTGTTAGTTGCCCATGGTGCAAGAGGAGGGAACGCCTGCCTGCCAGGGAGTGCAGGTGCTGCAAGCGTAATATGCACCAGGAGTGTACAATGGTGGACGAAGAAGAGGGCTGGCTGTGCGTGCCTTGCCAGAAGGTCACGCAGGGAATTCCCATGGAGGTGAGAGTCATGCTCGGGTAGGAAGACAATGCCGTGGCACGCATTGTGTGCTGTGGTTGTAGAAGACCGCTAGAGGCTCCTCATGGGAGATGCGACTATTGCAAGTGGGCAGCACACACCGCCTACATCAAGACGAATGAGGAGGGGCGGGATAGCTGTAGCGGTTGTTGGATACGGCCACGCACAGGTACGGCAAAAGGGGATTGCCCCACCTGCCTCAGGGAACTGAGAGGAGTGACGCCATGGTGTGAGAAGTGCGTGTGCTTCTTGCACAGCGAATGCGTGAAGGTGGGGAAAAGGAGGCTGCATCATGGAGGGCGCATTCCCCTATATTGATGCCTCCGATTTACAAGCTCACGAAGTCAGCCGTGCGCCACGTGCAGAGGACCAGTGCGTGTTTGTAGGTGGCAATGCATCAGCTACCATTAGCGAGTGAACCTCCCTTGTGCCCGTCTGTACAGCAACGCGCAAATAGGGCTTTGTGGACCGCTTTGCATGTCCTGTGAGGAGAGTGATGAGGGAAGGAGGAGGGTGCAGGCGGAGCAGAACAAAGTGGCACGGCGATTGCAGGAGCAACGGGACAGAGGGACCGGGGAGGGAGAATGCACGAAAACACCACGCCAGAATCCCAAGGCGCAGAATGAGGAGATAAGGCAAGAGGGGCTCCACCAAGAGTTGGAGGGTATGGAGAGGACAAGGTGGGTAGAGAAGGAGTATTCATCACCAGAAAAAGGGGAAAGGGAACCTGCGCTGAAGATGGACAAGAGCGCTAGTCACACGGTGGACGATCCAGCAAAAGGAAAGGACGGGATGAACGAAACAAGGACGGAGGGACGGATGGACGGGAACGTCCAACTTGATTTGCGGGATTAGGGTAGAACAGTGTTAACGGTATTTTGTTCATCCACCGGAGGACAGGACGACTGCTGACAAAGAACATTGCTATTGCAGCATTGATGAAAGCCGGCAGTTGGACATGGAGATCATACGCTTCTGCTCTTGACTCACAAGATGATGCTCACCTTTGGCGACCCGCGTTGCTGACACCTCGCCCGACCCGGGGAGAAGACGCTGATCCTGCAGCTGTCGGCGAGACCGAGAGGTTGCTGCCCCTCAGTCAAACCAGACCGCCGAGCGGGACCTGCGCCCCGTCTCGCGACAAGTTAAACTAGAGAAGCTCGACTAGGATTGGAGTGTGTGTGTGTGTGAGTGTGTAACCATCCTCGGATGGGAAGGCCCCTCCCTGAGGAGCACGTGACGGAGCCATCATGGATTGGACCTGAGTTTCCGCGAGAGCACCAGCCGCCCAGCTCCATCAGAGTCGCCCAAGACTCGCCAGTGACCTTCTACACAATTTGCAGCTGCTGCAATGTGCTCCATCGGCTCTGCGCACGAACCATCCTGGGAGTGATGCAATGGTCGCATCACCTAGCTAATGGAGCCCTCGAGCAGTTCTGGCAACCGTGGCTACAAAGACTTCTCCGTGACGACAAGCCCCGTCCCATGGAGAGCTAGCAGGAGGTGGCCCCTGACGTCGGACGACGCGCCGCAGAGGCTGCTGAGGAATGGGCCACGGCGTTCCGGGCCTACCAGTGGTATGGGCAACAACGTTTCCGCTTGCGGGACAAAGATCTGGCGCGCACCCATCCCCGTGCAGGTCGACGTGTCGACGGCCCGTTGGAGCCGCGATGCACCACGCCACGAGCAAGCGAGCAAGGTGGTGTGAGCCGCACTGTGTTGTTGCAGGGACCGGCTCCGACTGATGATCCGACGACTCAGGAGGCCTACGGTTTGCGCATGTTGCTGGGTGATATATATGCAAGGGATTGCATGTGTAGTGATGGAGTGTTGATCTTGTGTGTGTTTTTGGATCAGACGCAAGCATTGTTGGCTGTCCAAATTGCTCTGTTTGTGTTATCTTGAGGGACGTCGCTACAATCGGCGGATGATCAGACGTCACTGATGGAATGCTAAGGGACAATCATGGCTCAAAAAGCAACAATAGGTGCTCATCGTTACTTCAAGTCTGCTATCAGGAAGAATTGTGTTAGTTGAAACTGTGCCATGCGGTGGAGAATTGCTTATCAGTTATCAAAGGCCCATTAATATCATAAAATAGGCTGTCGGATGTTTACTGAGGAATAACGACATATGATGTATACGTCCCAGAGTAGTGCGGTGAATGATCAGCCAAGTGAACGAGAGGGAGAACACGCAGGTAAGAAGTGGGGGAAAAGGAGCGACGTGGGATGGGAAATAAATGCAGTCGCGGGATAGCGCAGTGCGAACCGTGACTGAGAGTTGATCCCTGCATGCTGTCTGACCCGATTCCGGCCGAAGGCGAAAAAGGGTATAACATAGGGTACAAGAAGGGCGCAACTAGGGCGCAACTAGGGCGCAACTAGAGCGTAACTAGGGCGCGACTAGGGCGCGACTAGGACACGACTTGGACGCAACTAGGGCGCAACCAGGGCACAACTAGGGCGCAACTAGGACGCAACTAGGGCGCAACTAGGCGCAACTAGGGCGCGATTAGGGCGCAACTGGGGGCAACTACGGCGCAACAAGGGCGCAACTAGGTTGCAAGTAGGGCACAACTAGGGCAAGACTAGGGCGCAACTAGGGCGCAACTAGGGTGCAACTAGTGCGCAACTAGGGCACAAATAGGGCGCAACTAGGGCGCGACTAGGGTGCGACTTGGGCGCAACTAGGACGCGACTAGGGCGCAACTAGGACGCAACTAGGGCGCGATTAGGGCACAACTGGGGGCAACTAGGGTGCAACTAAGGCACAACTAGGGTGCAACTATGGCGCAACTATGGCGCAACTAGGGTGGAACTAGGGCGCAACTAGGGCGCAACTAAGGCGCAACTAGGGTGCAACTAGGGCGCAACTAGGGCGCAACTAAGGCACAACTAGGGCGCAAATAGAGCACAAGTAGGACGCAACTTGGGTGCAACTAGGGTAGAACATGGGCGTAGCTAGTGCCCAACAGATGCCCAACTAGGGCGCAACTAGAGCGTACCTAAGACGCAACTAGGGTGCAAGTAGGGCGCAACTAGGGCGCAAGTAGGGCGCAAGTAGGGTGCAACTAGGGCACAAGTAAGGCGCAACAAGGGCACGACTAGGGCGCAACTAGGGCGCAACTAGGGCGCAACTAGGGCGCAACTAGGGCGCAACTAGGGCGCAACTAGGGCGCAACTAGAGCTCAACTAGGGCGCAACTAGAGCGCAACTAGGGCGCAACTAGGGCGCAGCTATGATGCAACTAGGGCGCAACTAAGGCGCAACAAGGGCACAACGAGGGCGCAACTAGGACGCAACGAGGGCGCAACAAGGGCGCAACTAGGGCGGAACTAGGGCGCCACTAGGGCGCCACTAGGGTGCAACTGGGACGAAACTAGGGTACAACTAGGGCGCAACTAGGGAACAAGTTGGGCACAACTAGGACGCAACTAGGTCGCAACTAGGGCACAACTAGGGCGCAACTAGGCCGCAACTAGGGCACAACTGGGGTGCAATCGGGGCGCAACCAGGGCGCAACTAGGGCGCAACTAGGACGCAACTAGGTCGCAACTAGGGCACAACTAGGGCGCAACTAGGCCGCAACTAGGGCACAACTGGGGTGCAATCGGGGCGCAACCAGGGCGCAACTAGGGCGCAACTAGGGCACAACTAGGGCGCAACTAGGGCGCAACTTGGGTGCATCTAGTGTGCAAGTTGGGCACAACTAAGGTGTAACTAAGGCGCAACTAGCGCGCAAGTAGGACACAAGTAGGACGCAACTAGGGCGCAACTAGGGCACAACTAGGACGTAACTAGTGCCCAACTAAGGCACAACTAGGGCGCAAGAAGGGTGCGAGTAGGGCGCAAGTAGGGTGCAATAAGGGTACAGATAGGGTGCCACTAGAGCGCAACTAGGACGCAACTATGGCGCAACTAGGGCGTTACTAGGGCGTGACTAGGGCACAACTAGGGCGCAACTATGGTGCAACTAGGGCGCAACTAGGGTGCAACTAAGGCGTAACTAAGGCGCAACTAGGACGCAACTAGGGCGCAACTAGGGCGCAACTAGGGCGCGACTAGGGCACAACTAGGGCGCAACTATGGTGCAACTAGGGCGCAACTAGGGTGCAACTAAGGCGTAACTAAGGCGCAACTAGGACGCAACTAGGGCGCAACTAGGGCGCAACTAGGGCGTAACTAGGGTGCAACAAGGGTGCAACTAGTGCGCAAGTAGGGCGCAAGTAGGGCGCAAGTAGGGTGCAACTACGGCACAAGTGGGGCACAACTATAGCGTGACAAGGGCGCAACTAGGGTGCAACTTGACCGTAACAAGTGCGCAACGAGGGCGCAACGAGGCCGCAACGAGACCGCAACAAGGGCGCAACAAGGGTGTGACTAGGGCGCAACTAGGGCACAACTAGGGCGCAACTAGGGCGCAACTAGGGCGCAACTAGGGTGCAACTAGGGTGCAACTATGGGTGCAACTGGGGGCAACTAAGGTATAGCTAGTGCCCAACTGAGGCGCAACTAGGGCGCAAATAGGGCGCCAATAGGATGTATGTTTGGTCCAATAAGGGCGTAAAAAGGGCGCAACTAGGGTGAAACTAGGGCGCAACTAGGACGCACCTAGGGCACAAGTAGGACGCAACTAGGACGCAAGCACGGCGCAAGTAGGGTGCAAGCAGGGCGTAAGTAGGACGCAACTAGAGCGCAACTAGGGCGCAACTAGGGCGCAACTAGGGTGCAACTAGGGTGCAACTAGTGTGCAAGTTGGATGCAACTAGGGCCCAACTAAGGCGCAACAAGGGCGCAAGTAGGACGCACCTAGAGCGCAACTAGGGTGCAACTAGGGCGCAACTACGGCGCAACTAGGGTACAAGTAGGGTGCCAATAGGGTGCAACTAGAGCCCAAGTATATCACAACTAGGGCGCAACTAGGGCGTAACTAAGGTGCAACTAGTCCACAAGTTGGATACAACTAAGGCGGTACTGAGGCGCAACTAGCACGCAAGTACGGCACAAGTAGGATGCAACTAGCGCGCAACTAGGGCACAATTTGGGCGTAGCTAGTGCCCAACTAAGGCACAACTAGGGGGCAATTAGGGTGCTAGTAGGGCGCAAGTAGGGTGCAACAAGGCTGCAAATAGGGTGCAACTAGGGCGCAACTAGGGCGCAACTAGAGGACAACTAGGGCGCAACTAGGGCGCAACTAGGGCGCAACTAGGGCGCAACTAGGGCAAAACTAGGGTGCAACTAGGGCGCAACTAGGGCGCAACTAGGTCGCAACTAGGACATAACTAGGGCGCAACTAGGGCGCAACTAGGGCGCAACTAGGTCGCAACTAGGACATAACTAGGGCGCAACTAGGGCGCAACTAGGCCGCAACTAGGCCGCATCTAGGGCGCATCTAGGGCGCAACTAAGGCGCAACTAGGGCGTAACTAGGGTGCAACTAAGGCGCATCTAGGGCGCAAGTAGGGCACAACTAGGACACAACTAGGGACCAACTAGGGTACAACTAAACCGTAGCTAGTGCCCAACTGTGGTGCAACTATGGCGCAAGTATGGCGCAAGTAGGGCGCAAGTAGGGTGCAACTAGTGCGCAACTAGGGCGCAACTAGGGCGCAACTAGGGCGCAAGTAGGGCGCAACTAGGGCGCAACTAGGGCGCAACTAGGGCGTAACCATGGTACAACTACGGCGCAACTAGGGCACAACTAGGGCGCAGCTAGGGCGCAAGTAGGGTACAACTAGGGTGCAACTAGGGTACAACTTGGATGCAACTAGGGCGCAACTAGGGCACAACTAGGACACAACTAGGTCGCAACTAGGGCGCAACTAGGGTGCAACTAGGGCGCAACTAGGGCGCAACTAGGGCGCAACTAGGGCGCAACTAAGGCGCGAGTTGGGCATAACTAGGGCGCAGCTAGGGCGTAACTAGGGTATAGCTAAGGTGCAAATAGGGCGCAACTAGGGCGCAACTACGGCGCAACTAGGCCACAACAAGGGCGCAACAAGGGTGCAACAAGGGCGCAACGAGGGCGCAACAAGGGCGCAACCAGGGCGCAAGTAGGGTGCAACGAGGGCGAAACTAGGGCGCAACTAGGGCGCGACTATGGCGCGACTAGAGCGCGACTAGGGTGCGACTAGTGCGGGACTTTGGCGCAACAAGGGCGCAACTAGGGTGCAACTTTGGCGCAACTAGGGTGCAATAGGGGCGCAACTGGGGGCAACTAGGGCGCAACTAGGGCGCAACATGGGCTTTACTAGGGCGCAACTAGGGGACAACTAGGGCGCAACTAGGGTGCAACTAGGGCGCACCTAGGGTGCAACTAGGGCGCAACTAGGGTGAAAGTAAGGCACAACTAGGGCGTAAACAGGGCACAAGTTGGACGCAACTAGGGCACACTAGGGTACAACTAGGGGGTAGCTAGTGCCCAACTGAGGCGCAACTAGGGCGCAAGTAGGGTGCAAGTAGGGTGCAAGTAGAGTGCAACTTGTGGGCAACTAGGGTGCGCACTCAGGGCGCAACTAGGACGCAACTAGGGTGCAAGTATGGCGCAACTAGGGTGCAACTAGGATGCAAGTAGGGCGGGATGAAGAAGTAACAAGGGCGCAACTAGGGCACAACTAGGGCCTAGCTAGTGCCCAACTGAGGCGCAACTAGGGCGTAGGTATGGCGTCAGTAGGGTGTAAGTTTGGTGCAATAAGGGAGCAAGAAGGGTGCAACTAGGGTACAACTAGGGCACAACTAGGACGCACCTAGGGCGCGAGTAGGGCGTAACTAGGGCATAACTAGGGTGTAAGTAGGGCGCAAGTAGGGCGCAAGTAGGGCGCAACTAGGGCGCAATTAGGGCACAACTAGGGCACAACTAGGGCGCAACTAGGGCGCAACTAGTTTGCAAGTTGGACGCAACTAGGGCCTAACTAAGGCGCCACTAGGGCGCAAGAAAGGCGCAACTAGAGCGCAACTAGGGCGCAACTAGGGCGCAGCTAGGGCGCAACTAGGGTGCAACTAGGGCGCAACTAGAGCGCATGTAGGGCACGACTAGGGTGCCACCAGGGCGCAACTAGGGTGCAACTAATGCCCAAGTTGGGCGCAACAAAGGCGCTACTAAGACGCAACCAGCGTGCAACTAGGCAGTAGCGCTCCGTGACTTGCAGATCCAACCGCAAATGTGTCTTCTAATTCAACAGTCAGAGGAGAGGGTTTCGTGAACACTAGTTGAGCTCCCATGTAGGCGTGGCAGGATTTTGGTGTTAGGCTACCCAGTCGGCTCTGAGTCCTTTCAGGTGTTGTGGGCATACCGATGACTTCAGGAGCAAGTGTCTGGCTTGGCACAAATGGGTAGGATGGAGGAGGTGCAGGCAGCGATGACACTCATCTGCTTCTGTGTGGTGTCGCGAGTACACTTCTAGGTGCGTGCACTACAACCCGAAGGACATTGGCTTGCGGTGCTGCACCAATTTGAAGTGGAGGTGTGGGAGGTAGTGCTCCAGCTCATCCGGATCGTCAGGCACCTGAGGAAAGATCGAAGAGCTTCAACCTACAGATGCCAGCGCGTCAACGGGTCCAGCTCCCATTCGCCTTTGGAGGGGTGGGGCTGCTGGGTGCCAGGGACTTGGCCCCTCTGGCTTACGCTTGCGCGACGGGATCTGTGCTTCAGGCCCTGTCTATGGAGTGTGGCCTCTTCCTCCCTATGGACCGTGAGCTTCACTTCCTTGCTCCAATGTGGGCTGAGGTGGTGTCAGCACTGCCCAGGCTGGTGCGCAAGGCATTGCCGTTAGTCAATAGGAATTCCGCCTTCATACTCATATGTGGCTCGAGTTGTCGCCAAGATGGATAGTTTAGACCCAGCTGCTGTCACTCGACGGCAGCTTTAGGGTGGCGCGACACAGCACGTCCTGTCAGAAGAATGCAATGAGTGAGGACGGTAGGAGCAGAAGCAAGGAGAAGCACGGAACCAGGCAGAAGTGATGGAGGGAAGTGACGGAACCAGAGCGGTCAAATCCGGCCCAATAAGTTAGTTCTAGGGTCGTGAGAGGACGTGAGGAACTGAAGCTCCAAGGTAGACAGAGCGTAGATGAGAGAACTTGAGAAAGGGACAAGGAGGGCGGAGGAAGTGAAAGGTTGAGGGTGGCAAAGCGAAGGGTCGTGAGGAGACAGTGATAGGAGAAGCCAATGGGAGCGAGATGCAAACAGAGCGAGAACACGGCGGCTAAGCCGCGGAACCAAAGGGAACAAGATGAATATAGCTGTTCTGGTTAACTAGGGGGAATAAACATCCTCCGTACGTATACAAAACAGAGCAAGGCAAAATAAGCAGCTGGTTCTTGTGCGCTAGCCGGACGCGCGTGCGAGTTGACCATTTATAAGGGAATCACTCTGTCCGATAGCCGTTTTACTGGCTAAGGCGTTGACAACGGTCAGTGCATTGACAACGGCTAGTATGTCGACCGAGGTAGTTCAGGCCAGATCTGAACCGTTTAATGAAAATTTCTTTCCCAGCTGGTAGGAGTCCAGTCACTTTTACGGAAATTATTCTGACACCCTCCCATAAACTAACAGGACTCAAGAGTGCAGTTTGGCTGGCTCTAGAAAGTGGATAGACCCAAGGGGAGGACTGGGTAGGGAAGACATCCAGTCGCAGGAGAAGCGTCCTAGAGGAAAGTCATCGTCTTGGTCTTGAGTGTCGGAGTCGAGAGGAACCGTTGATTCACATGGAGGGCTTCCTTGAAGTTCTAGTAGAGGATCTTGTACGAAGCCTTGAGCTGGTCGCGGGTTCATGTAGACTGTTGGACTGCAGGGTGAGGGATTTTTCCTTGTACGTGTGACACAATCGCATGCGTCACATTGTCCTTCTGTTCTCTCAGTTGGTTGGAGAAGTGCTGGTACTGGCGACATACCAGATGGATAGTGAGTGCAGGGGTTAGTTGCCATTGGAATATTCCAATGACAAATGGCTAATCGTGACATGCAAGGAGGAGAGGCGACAGAGGTGTCACTAGAGGAATGCTTATCCAGAGGCGTAAAAGGGACTAGGGATGGCGACAAAAACGACGATGGTCGTTAAGCTACGAAGAGGAGTCTGTAGATGAAAATGGTATTAGTGGAGGACGCTGCCACATCGTCGCTGTGTAGGAGGCACTGCCACTTGCTTGTTCCTGCAGACCGGATGCAAATGTTGAATGTGTTAGCTTGGGATCCGTGGGCCGCAAGGTTTGGAAGGAGATTGACCAGGAGCGTCACGAGGAAGACCAGCAGGGAGGCAGATGGATGGTGTGCTGCGAGCTGCTATTGTTGGTGTTGCTGAGGAAACACTAGCGCAAAAGCTGGAGACCCGAGGTTACTGATAGAAGGCGACAAATGAGGAGCATGATGGGCGGTGAAAGTTTCTGAGTGAGACATATTTGGTGTGGACGCGGGTCTCCGTGAGATGTGACTGAGGAAGCAATGTTTGGAAGAGTCGCAACAAAGGTGAAAGCACGTGCGTTGTAGACATTTTTGACATGGGCGCAGGTCGACACGAAGCGGGCGATGCGACCGAGCAGACCCTTGTGCCGAGCAGATTGGAAGCGGATGATGGCAGAGAAATGATGGATGATGGAGTCGGCGCAGGGGCAAAACCACGTGCGCTGCGCAATAGAGGAGTACAATGCGGCAAGGAGAAGGCAGGAGCCAACACGCCGCGAGAAACCGGCTTCTGGCGTGGGTGCAGGCTGCTGCAAAGCGGATAGCTAGCTGGTGCAGGTCCTTGTGCTGGTCAAATATACCGATGATTGCTGATGAAAAAAAGCGGAGGCTGCTGATGATGACGGAGTGGGCGCAGGGGCAAAACCACGTGCGCTGAAGGAAGTTTCGGCGTGGGTGCAGGTTGTCGCGGAACAAGCAATGCGACTGGGCAGATTCTTGTGCCGAGCGAAAAGCGATGCGCAAGCGGAGGAGGTAGTTGATGAATGAGTGGATGCAAGGGCGGAACCTCGTGCGCCACGGAACGATACTGGTGAGGAGGAGGCGATGCGAAGACAGCACAGATGATGATGATGCGGAGATGAGGAGCCGATGAAAATGAGTCTGGCGGCTGATGACATTGAAGAGGCAGAGGACAATAGATCCAGGAAGACAAGTCACAAATGGTCAGTGGGGGAAACCATGGGTTGGGAACACTAGTTATCAACTAGAAAGTAGAAAGATTTTCAACAAGATGTGGCACGCTGTGGCTAGCGTGCACAGTGACAAGCCAAAGGATGCACACGTCAGTGGCTATGCCCGAATAAGTCCACTATGTATGGTCAACATTGCCAACTCATAACACAAGTCACAAATGGTCAGAGGGAGATACAATGGTTTGGGAACCCTATGTATCAACTAGAAAGGACAAATAGCTTCAATACGTAGTGGCACAGTGTGGCTACTATGCACACCAATCAACCAAACTATGCATATGTCTCCGACCATGATGAAAGAATTTCAATATGGGTGGTCAACATTCACCTACCATATCACGAGTCACAAACGGTCAGAGGGGGAAACAATGGTCTGTGAATATCAGTTCTCACCTAGCAAGTAAAGCAACCTTCAATCAGTATAAGCACGGTGTGGCTGCCATGCACAATGACCGACCAAAGTAGGCATATGTACTACCTTTGACCGAAGAAATCCACTGTGTGTAGTTAGCGTTAACAACACATAATAGGAGTCACAAATGGTCAGAGGGGGAGAGAGTGGTTTGGGAACACCAGGTATCAACTAGTAAGCACAAGGACCTTCAATAAGCTGTAGCACGGTGTGGATACCATGCACGATGACCAACCAAAGTAGGCATATGTCACTGACCATGACCAAATAATGTCACTACATGTGGTAAACTTTGACAACTCATAACACGAGTCACAAATGGTCAAGGTGGAAGAAAATGGTTATTGAATACTAGTTATTGACTAGCAAGTACAAATACCTTTAATATGTAGTGGAACAGCGTGGTTTCGATGCACAGTGACCAACCAAAGTATGCACATGTCACTGACCATGACCAACGAATTTCACTTCATGTGGTCAGCGTTGACAACTCACAACACGAGTCACTGATAGTCAGAGGGGGGTAACAATGGTTTGGGAACACTAGCTGTCAACTAGAAAGCACAAAGACCTTCAATACATAGTGACACGGCGTGGTAACCACGTACAGTGACAAACCAAACTAGGCATATGTCACTAACCATAACCAAAGAATTTCAATATGAGTGGTCAACGTTCACAACCCATAACATGAGTCACAAATGGTCAGAGGGGGAAAACATGGTTTCAAAACACTATGTATCTTCTACCAAGTACAAAGATTTTTTGTATGTATTGGCACGGTGTGGCTACCGTGCACAATGACTTACCCAAGTAGGCACACATCACTGCTCATGACCAAAGGAGTTCAGTGTATGTGGTCAACATTCATAACTCATAATACAAGTCAAAAATGGGCAGAGGGAGAAATAATGGTTTGGGAATACTTGGTATCGGCTAGCAAGTACAAATACCTTCAATAAGTGGTGGCACGATTTGGCTACCATGTACAATGACCAACAAAAGTATACTTGTGTCACTGAATACCACAAAAAAGAGTTTCACTGTGTGTAGTCAACTTTCCTTCTTACAGCTGGTCAATCGAAGCGATGGTTGAGAGGTTGTTCAAGCTCAAAGTAGCAAAATTTGAAAATCCGTCTGCATCAATTTTGTATGATTAAACTAACTTTGTTATCATTCATTCTTTTGAGAACTACCCCCTAATAATACACCCCCTCATTTTATGCCCTTTACCCGAAGGAACCCTTGTAATGTCATTTGGACATCATATGAACACCATGTGAGTTGGCTTAGTGCTTATAGAGTTCGATTATAGAGCGGTAGTTCCTGAGTTTGAATCCTGGTACGCACAATATAGAATACGCTCACGACCTTGGGGGG
>SZWC01019773.1:19514-33428 GCA_023375785.1 Penium margaritaceum
GGGAGGGAGTATTCCAGTGAAGGCACATACGCGTAAGAAATCAACAAAAACTGACCTGGTGTCAAAGGGATAAACCTTTTCCTATTTACTGACTAGCAAGTACAAAGACTTTCAACAAGTAGTGGAACGGTGTGGCTACCATGCACAATGACCAACCAGATTAGGCATGTGCCACTTACCATGACCAAACAATTTTACTATGTGTGGTCAACGTTCACAACCCATAACATGGGTCACGAACTGTGGGAGGGGGAAGCAATGATTTAGGAATATTAGACAGCAACTAGCAAGTACAACGACCTTCAGTCAGTAGTAGCAAGGTGTGGCTACCATACACAATGACCGACCAAAGTACGCATATGTACTGCCTTTGACCAAAGAAATCCACCGTGTGTGGTCAACGTTGACAACTCGTAATACGAGTCATAAATGTTCAGGGGGGAGACCATTGTTTGGGAACACCAAGTATCAAATTCAAGCACAAGGAGCTTCAATACGTTGTGGCACGGTGTGGATACCATACACGATGACCAACCAAAGTAGGCATTTTTAACAGACCATGACAAAACAATTTCACAAAGTGTGGTAAACTTTGACAACTCATAACACGAGCCACAAATGGTCAGGGTGGAAGATAATGGTTTTTGAATACTAGTTATCAACTCGCAAGTACACATACCTTCAATATGTAGTGGCACAGTGTGGATACAATGCACAGTGACCAACCAAAGTATGCATATGTCACTGACCATGAACAATGAATTTCACTTCATGTGGTCAACATTTACAACTCACAATACGAGTCACATATAGTCAGAGGGGGCTCACAATGGTTTGGAACACTAACTGTCAACAAGAAAGCACAAAGACCTTCGATACATAATGACATGGCGTGGTAACCATGTACAGTGACAAACCAAAGTAGGCATATGTCACTAACCATGACCAAACGGATTTCACAGCGTGTGGTCAACGTTAAAAACTCATAACACATGTCACAAATCGTAAGTGGGGGAAACCATAGGTTGGGACCACTAGCTATGAACTAGCGGGTAGAGAGATTTTCAACAAGTAGTGGCACGGTGTGGCTAGCGTGCACATTAACCAACAAAAGGATGCATATGACACTGACTATGACCGAAGAAGTCCACTATGTGTTGTCAACATTGACAACTCATAACACGAGTCACAAATTGTCATAGGGAGAGACAATGGTTTGGGAACCCTATGTATCGACTAGAAAGGACAAAGAAATTCAATACGTATTGGTACGGTGTGGCTACCATGCATACCAAACAACCAAAGTAGGCATATGTCACTGACCATGACCAAAGAATTTCAAAATGGGTGGTCAACATTCACTAACCATAACACAAGTCACTAACGGTCAGCGGGGGAAACAATGGTCTGGGAGTATCAGTTCTCAACTAGCAAGTACAGCGACCTTCAATCAGTATTCGCAAGGTGTGGGTACCATGCACAATGACCGACCAAAGTAGGCATATGTACTGCCTTTGACCAAAGAAATCCACTGCGTGTGGACAGCGTTGACAACTCATGATACGAATCACAAATGGTCAGAGGGGAAAACAACGGTCTGGGAACATCAGGTATCAACTAGCAAGCACAAGGACCTTCAACAAGTTGTGGCACGGTGTGGATACCATGCACCATGACCAACCAAAGTAGGCATATGTCACTGACCATGACCAAACAATGTCACTAACTGTGGTAGACTTTGATAGCTAATAACACGAGTCACAAATGGTCAGAGTGGAAGACAATGGTTCGTGAATACTATTTATCGAGTAGCAAGTACAAATACCTTCCATATGTAGTGGCACAACATTGCTACCATGCACAGTGACCAACCAAAGTATGCATATGTCACTGACCATCACCAACGAGTTTCATTTCATGAGGTCGGCGTTGACAACTCACAACACGAGTCATAAATAGTCGAAGGGGGGTAACAATGGTTTGGGAACACTAGCTATCCACTAGAAAGCACAAATATCTTTAATATGTCGTGACACAGCATGGTAACCATGTACAGTGACAAACCAAAGTAGGCATATGTCACTAACCATGACCAAAGGAATTTCACAGTTTGTGGTCAATATCGAAAACGCATAACATGAGTCACAACTGGTCAGAGGGGTAAACAATGGGTTGGGAACACTAGTTGTCAACTAGCAAGTACAAAGAACTTCAACAAGTAGTGGCACGGTTTGGCTAGCGTGCACAGTGACCAACCGAAGGATGAATACGTCACTGACTATGACTGAAGAAATCCAGTATATGTGGTCAACATTGACAACTCATAACACGAGGCACAAATGGTCAGAGGGAGAGACAATGGTTTGGGAACCCTATGCATGGACTAGAAAGGACAAATAACTTCAATACGTAGTGGTACAGTGTGGCTACTATGCACACCAAACAACCAAACTAGGCATATGTCACTGACCATGACCAAAGAATTTCAACATGGGTGGTTGACGTTCACCAACCATAACACAAGTCACAAACGGTCAGAGGGGGAAACAATGGTCCGGGAATATCATTTCTGAACTAGCAAGTTTAACACCCTTCAATCAGTAGTAGCACGGTGTGGCTACCATGCACAATGCCCGACCAAAGTAGGCATATGTACTTTCTTTGACCAAAGAAATCCGCTGTGTGTGGTCAACGTTAACAACTCATAATACGAGTCACAAATAGTCAGAGGGAGAAACAATTGTTTGGGAACACAAGGTATCAAATAGCAAGCAGAATGACCTTCAATACGTTGTGGCACGGTGTGGATATCATGCACGATGACCAACCCAGGTATGCATATGTCACTAACCATGACCAAAGAATGTCACAATGTGTGGTAAACTTTGACAGCTCATAACACGAGTCACAAATGGCGAGAGTGGACGATAATGGTTTCAAAATACTAGTTATCGACTAGCTAGTACAAATACCTTCAATATGAAGTGGCACAGTGTGGCTACAATGCACACTGACCAACCAAAGTACGCATATGTCACTGACCATAACCAAAGAATTTCACTTCATGTGGTCAATGTCGACAACTCACAACACGAGTCACAGATATTCAGAGGGGCTAACAACGGTTTGGGAACACCAGCTATCAACTAGAAAGCACAAAGACATTTGATACGTAGTGACACGGCGTGGTAACCATGTGCAGGGACAAACCAAAGCAGGCATATGTCACTAACCATGACCAAACATATTTCACACTGTGTGGTCAACGTTGAATACTCATACCACGATTGACAAATGGTCAGTGGGGGAAACCAAGGGTTGGGAACACTAGTTATCAACTAGCAAGTAGACGAATTATCAGCAAGTAGTGGCACAGTGTGGCTAGCATGCACAGTGACCAACCAAAGGATGCACATGTCACTGTCTATGACCGAAGAAGTCCATTATGTATGGTCAACATTGACAACTCATAACACGAGTCACAAATGGTCAGAGGGAGAGACAATGGTTTGGCAATCCAATGTATCGACTAGAACGGACAAAGAACTTCAATACATAGTGGCACGGTGTGGCGTATATGCACACCAAACAACCAAAACAGGCATATGTCACTGACCATGACCAGAGAATTTCAATATGGGTCGTCAACATTGACGAACCATAACACGAGTCACAAACGGTCAAGGGAGGAAACAATGCTATGGGAATATCACTTCTCAACTAGCAAGTACAACGACCTTCAGTCAGTAGTAGCACAGTGTGGCTACCATGCACAATGACCAACCAAAATAGGCATATGTACTGCCTCTGACCAAAGAAATCCGCTGTGTGTGGTCAGGTTCACAACTCATTATAAGAGTCACGAATGGCCAGAGGGGGAAAACAATGGTTTTGGAACACCAAGTATTAAATAGCAAGCACAAGGAGCTTCAATACGTTGTGGCACGGTGTGGATTCCATGCACGACGACCAACCAAGGTAGGCATATGTCACTGACCATGACCAAACAATGTCACTAACTGTGGTAGACTTTGACAGCTAATAACACGAGTCACAAATGGTCAGAGTGGAAGACAATGGTTTGTGAATACTAGTTATCGAGTAGCAAGTACAAATACGTTTAATATGTAGTGGCATAGTGTGGCTTTAATGCACAATGACCAACGAAAGTATGCATATGTCACTGACCATGAACAAATAATTTCACTTCATGTGGTCGATGTTGACAACTCACAACACCAGACACAGATATTCAGAGGGGCTAACAATGGTTTGGAAATACTAGCTATCAACTAGAAAGCACAAAGTCCTTCGATACATAGTGACACGGCGTTCTAACCATGTACAGGGACAAACCAAAGTAGGCATATGTCACTAACCATGACCAAACGGATTTCAGAGTGTGTGGTCAACGTTGAAAACTTATAACACGAGTTACAAATGGTCATTGGGGGAAACCATGGGTTGGGAACACTAGTTATCAACTAGTAAGCAGAAAGATTTTCAACAAGTAGAGGCACGGTGTCGCTAGCGTGCATACTCACCAACCAAAGGATGCATGTGTCACTGACTATGACCAAATAAGTCTACTTTGTGTGGTCAACATTGACAACTCCTAACACAAGTCACAAATGGTTAGAGGGAGAGATAATGGTTTACGAACCCTATGTATTGACAAGAAAGGACACGGAACTTCAATACGCAGTGGCATGCTGTGGCTACTATGCACACAAAACAACCAAAGTAGGCATATGTCACTGCCCAGGACCAAAGAAATTCAATATGGGTGGTCAACATTCACCAACAATAACACAAGTCACAACGGTCAGAGGGGGTAACAATGGTCTAGGAATATGAGTTTTGAACTAGCATGTACGGCGACCTTCAATCAGTATAAGCACGGTTTTGCTACCATGCACAATGACCGACCAAAGTAGGCATATGTACTGCCATCAACCAAAGAAATCCACTGTGTGTGGACAGCGTTGACAACTCATAATACGAATCACAAATGGTCAGCGGGGGAAACAATGGTCTGGGAACATCAGGTATCAACTAGCAAAAACAAGGACCTTCAACACGTTGTGGCACGGTGTGGACACCATGCACGATGACCAACCAAAGTAGGAACATGTCACTGACCATGACCAACGAATTTCACTTCATGTGGTCAGCGTTGACAACTCACAACACGAGTCAGAGATAGTAAAAGGGGGGTAACAATGGTTTGGGACCACCAGGTATCAACTAGCAAGCACAAGGACCTTCAATAAGTTGTGGTACGGTGTGGATACCATGCACGATGACCAACGAAAGTAGGCATATGTCACTTACCATGACCAAATAATGTCACTAAGTGTGGTAAACTTTGACAACTCATAACACGAGTCACAAATGGTCAGAGAGAAAGATGCAAGAGGCAGCACCTCCGTCTCCCGCTGTTTTGTTGCTGCTGCTGACGACACTTGCGCCCCGGGCACTGCGTCGGATGCAGTTGCTACAAGAGGTAGCACCTCCTTTTTCTGCCGCTTCGCTGCTACTGCCGATGGTGCTAACGCTTCGGGCGCCGCACCGGGTGCAGTAGCTGCAAGAGGCAGCACCTCTGTCTCCCGCTGCTCTGATGCTGCTGTTGATGGCACTCGCGCCTTGGGCGCCGCGCCGGGTGCAGCTGTTGCAAGAGGCAGCACCTCTGTCTCTTGCTGTTTTGCTGCTACTACCAATGATGCTGGTGCTTCGGGCGCCGCACCGAGTGCAACTGTTGCAAGAGACAGCACCTCCATCTCCCGGTGCTTTGCTGCTGCTGCCGATAGCACTCGCGAGTTGGGCGCCGCGCCGGATGCAGCTGTTGCAAGAGGCAGCACCTCCATTTCCCGCCGCTCTGCTAGTGCTGCCGATGGTGCTAGTGCTTCGGGCGCCTCACTGGGTGCAGCTATTGCAAGGGACAGCGCTTCCTTCTCCTGCTGCTGGGGTCTCCTAGAGCGTACTCAGTATGTTGTTGCGGCCGACAGCAATAGGCTTAGGCTATGTTCAGCGTCTGCTGCTGGCGATGTAGGCTGGTCACCCGTCGTGCGAGGTATCGTCGCTGCATGTGTCCGTTGCGTCCGCCTTTGTCGTGTGGCTGTCATTGCTACGCCAGATGTCGTTATGACACGCTGGTGTGCCTGTTCTGGCTCTGATCCTGGTTGCACTTCCGCCTCAGGCACGACATCTGCCGCGACACCGCGGAGAGACAGTTGTTGCTGGTCATCTCGCACAGTCCCTCGCTGCTCCTTCTCAGTGGTTCTGTGCCGCCTGGTAGGGAGCTTATCGTTTTCAGCCCGACGTCACTTCTTAGTGATGTCCTCTTTCTTTGTCATGGCATGTCCTATCCTTTTCTCTGCTCCCTTTTCTTGCTGCTCTTGTTGTTGTGGTGTTGCGCTTGTCTTGGCTTCCTGCTTGTGTGCTTGCTGTGCCGGGGACGGCAGCCCAATATCCGACGAAGCAAGCCGGGTCCCCCCGGCCACAGGTCTAGGTGTAGTAACCGCAGGGACTGGAAATGTAGTGATGGGTGGGGGAGGGCGGTGTGGGCGGTGTGGAAACTGTGGCATGCCAGCAATAGTGGCTGCCACTTCCTCCACGTCGTCGTTGGTGCCAACACGGGGCGGGTATTGTCCGGCCGCGAGGGTCTGCCAGTGAACTAGGAGCTTCTCGAGTCACTCGCGGCGGACCATGATGTTGGAGGTGTGGCGGCCCTCAAGCCACACATAGACCCCGTCTACCGCCCAAACCTGGTAGCATTGATCCAGAAGTGTCGCTTCATTGTGCCTTGCCTTACCCACCTCCTCTCGTCTTGGTCGCACACCGTCGCCAACCTGGAAGTCGTCGATCATGAGGCCAGCGTTAGCACGATGCACCGCACGCTGTGCTGCGACAGAGCCCCATGTTCGAGCCTCTTGGAGGCACCTTTGAAGCCAGGCGCCCCGTTGTTGCATGAATTCCACCTCGTCAGCCACAGTCGCGCCCTCTTCCAGTGGCGGCACCGGCGCGTCCGGCATGAGCGGCAGGGTGGTCATGGTCCAATGTTGCTGTCCGTATCGTAGCATGTAGGGTGAGAAGCTGGTGGAGGAATGAGGGGTGATGTTGTACTCATAAACGACGTCTTCCAGCTACTCATCCCAGGGTGCATTGTCGTCAGACAACTTCCGGATGGTTTGCGTGATTGCCCCGTGCATCTGCTCGACCTGCCCTTGCGGCCGTGGTCGGTATGGTGCCCCATTCTCAATTTGAACGTTGAAGTATGCCGCGACCTCTGAAAACGTCCCTGCAAAGTGCGAGCCATTGTAGCACTGTATGATTTTACATCCATAACCTCGATAGATGGCTTCTTCCTTTATGAACGCTGCGACGTGCACTGCGTCACCCTTGGGGACCGCCCGGGCCATGACCCACTTGGTCATGTCGTCGATGCCGAGAATCCAGTACACGTTCTTGCGTTGGGTGAACCGGAGAGGATCATGGAAGTCGATCACAACCCTCTCCAATGGTGCGCCGAGGCGAGCACAGACAAAGTGGGGTTGGTGGATCCGTTGGCGAGGGTGATGGCAGATGCAAGTCCCACATGTGGAAATGACCTCTCCAATCTGTTTCTTCAATACCACCCAGTAGACCTGTGGGATGAGAGCCTCATAGATGGTGGCGGAGCGTGCGTGCATCTGGTCATGCTCTTGCATGATGAGTTTGTCCCGCAACAGCACGGTGGTGCATCAGCGTAATGGACAGGCATCGTCCTCACGCCTGCAGAGCCGCCCCTGCAGCCACACATGTTTTTCGAGTGTGGCCTTAGCATCGAAGCGAACATGTGCGTCCGGGTAAATGTCCGCCATGGTGCACGCACGAGATAGGACCTGGGCCCGTGCCCAATCTGACCATTCGTACGTCTTGACCGGTGGCTCCCTCAGCCAGTGCTCCAGGTCACCTCCAGGCGCCAGGTCTAAGAGACGACGTCGTATTTCCTCAAAGGTCTCCAGTGGTGGAGGCGCTGTGCCACCAGCAGATTCAACCTGATGCTGCTCGTCACCCTCCATAAGTGGGGGTGCGTCAGTCCTCGTGCGTCTGGAGGAGCTGCGCGTGATCGTCAGGTCTGTTGTGCCTGAGGAGGTCGTGGTGACCGGACGCCGGATGCGGGAGGAAGTGCGCCGCGCGGTGGTTGGGGGTAGGACAGCTACCACCACAACCAATGGCCCGCAGGCCCCGGCCAGGATGACTCCGGCGTGTGCAGCGTAAGGAGGGGCAGATGAGTCATCCAACAGAGCTGATGTGGCTTTTGCCGCGACCGGCGACTCCGTGAGAGGAGGGGAAGCTGGTCCAACTTGCATCTCACCGCGGACGGTAGATGATCCAACGGCAACACTGTTGCTGGAGATGCTGATGCCACCAGAGCATAGGGGGAAGAGGGGGAAGAGGGTGGACGGGGAAGGGGACCAAAGACTAGAAGCGCGATCAAAGTTTCACTTCGGAGAGGAGAAGAGGGGGTGGATGGGATGCAAGAGAAGTCGACGGCTTCTCCGCCGGAGACGACGCGGTCACAGGGGATGTAGCTGCTGCAACCATAGGAGGCACGGGCTGGGGTTGCGCCAGACCCACAACGTTATCTGCCGGAGTAGACATTCAGGGGAGGAGGGCCTACACCGAGACTGGGGCGACGATTGATGGCGGGCGGTCAACGGAGGAGGGTTCCTCACGGTCGTGGGGCAAGTCTTCACCACTGGTGCTAGAGCTTCACATTAAAGGAGAACCGAGCCGCTGACGGTGAAGCCAGCGTATGAGTATCCTTAGTGCCATCCCGTCATGGGGGTTGACAATGCTTACCGTAGAGATGACCCTAAGGCCCGCATGATCATGTTGATATGCCGCCACATGGCGTTAGGATGCCCTCGGCATGATGCCTTGGCAGGCGAAAGGATGTAGGTGGGCAGGGAGGGGACCTTGCTGTTGGCACTGTACCGTCCAGTCGAGAAAGCAGTGAGAAGTTCGTGTTGCATGATGAGGAGAAAGATCGAGAGGGTTGAGGAAGCGGAGGAAGTTGTGGTGATGTAGGGAGAAGCTTCGCACCAAGAACGGAAGAAGATTGCGCCGGGTGCGTTCTAGGTGAGTGCGCTCCATGGTCCAGTGGAGAAAACAACGGAAAGCCGCTGGTTGGGCAGCAGTGGAAAAATCTAGCGGATACAAGCGCCGCAACCCTTCCAAGTACTCCTCCCATTCATCCCGTAACCTTTGCACTGTGTTGCTGAGAAATGCGTGGGCTACGTCATGAATCAACTACTGCTGGAGTCGTTGCTCGCGTTCCTCGATACGTTGCTTTACACGATCAACCAACGTGCAGAGGGTGCGGTATTGCTACACAACGTCCTCGCTCAGAGCCAAGATGCTCTCTCGCTGCTGCGACATATCTTGTAACCGAGCACAATCGGCCGTCTACTCTGCCTAACACTCAGTGCGTGGCTGTTGTATGCTTTCCATCTGTGCGTCTAGCTGCTGCAGTCCTGGGGTCAGATGGGCTATCTCTACCCGTGATGTCCCGAGGTTTCTGCCAAATTTGGCCCGCTAGTCCATAAGTTGCTGTCCTTCCACGGCGGCTGGTTCGTCCCCTCGATCTGCAGCCTCGTTCCATGCTTCTTGTAGGCCCCGCACCTCACAAAGCCTTGTTTGGATGGCTGCTCCATGGGCTTCGTGGTTCTAGAGATGCTGCTGCAGGTTCGCGCAAGTGGACTCACAGGCAACAAGAGAGTTCCGGACGTTAGCCAAGTTGTTGGCAGAACTACGCACATGCTCCTCATACACCCATGTTGACTTTGGGAAGTCGAAGTTGATGGCCAAGTCGGAAGTCGAAAGTCGGAAATCGGCTCCTGATGAGCCAAGTCGGAAGTCGGTTTTCCTCCAACTGGTTAGGAGGCTCATTATGGTGTGCCAAGTACTGTGTCTCAAGTACACTATAGTAAAAAACTTTATTTACCCTTCTTACAACACTTGATGGATTTCATATATAACATGTATATGATGTCATAGGAAGCCATTTATAAACAAAATGTAGCTGCATGAGGTATTTATGCACATCCCAAGTTTGAACATTCATAACTTCTTCCAAACTTAACGGAATTCAGTGATTCAAATTGCATTGGAACAAGACACTCATGATCTATGTTCCACTGCCAATGTCTAAGTCAACCTTAAGTCGACTTTGACCGACACTCCGACTTAGACTTTTATCCCAAAAGTCGGAAGTCGAAGTCAACATGGTCATACACCATCACCAATCCTCGGTGTTGTTCCCAAAGTCTTTCCACTTTGCCTGCCAAAGCTCTATTCCGGGTGATGCTGGAGGCGAACGCCTGCTACAGCATATCATTGCTGTGGGGGTCAGGCATGTCTGGGGAGGGTGGTGGCACTGGGCATGGACTATCCATGCGCAGGGCATGGAGCATGTCATCCGCCTCAGCCATGGTGAGAAATGCCGCTAGTGCACTGGTCTCGAACCCAGATGTTGCGGCAGCTTCCGCCACGTGTTTAGCAAGGTGGTACTCATAGTGTGCCCAGTCGGTCTTAGCCATGTCTGGCATGAGGCCAGTGGTGTTGTCTCGCCGTTGTTCTCTAGTTGTAGTCGTGGGATCGGTGTTGCTGTTCAAAGGGTTCAGAGTTGTGGATGTTCTTGGCGTTGACTGTCGGTTGCGTAACTGATGTGAACTGTGGGCATAGGAACTTGAGGGCCACTGTCGGGAGCTGCGGGACAACGTCCTAGCAGTCCGAGGCAATCGGGCTGGTTGGGCGTGCCGCCTTGGCCGTCGGAGGGCAAGAGGCATGCGAGGCTCCCGATCATGCCGATGCGTGGAACGCACACCGCTGATTGCTCCCGGTCGCGTGGGGATGCGGCCGTGTGAGAGGACGTTGTCCTCCAAAATTCCCACCAATGCCTGCATGCATCGGATGATGCGCGCATGCGATTCCCTTGGATACGGTGCATGATCCTCCGGAGAGGCGCTGCTGTCCGTAGAAGATGTCGGTGCGTCAGCGACAACCTTCATGACGCAGGCCGCGGTGGATTGATCATCCGCATGCCCGAGGTGGCTGGTGGGAGGCGCCTACCTTGTCAGCAATTGCGCGTGCCACTCATGTGGCACTTCCGTCACTTCGAATGTAAATGGGACGTATGATGGTGCCCCGTCATCGTCATGCATTTCTCCTCGAGTACAATTATCGCGTCGCATGGCGTCAACCAATCGTTTGTGAGGAGGATATCGTACGTGGATGTTTCGCACACCTGCGTCGGCAAGCTCTGGTGAATGTTTCTGACCTGAAGGGGAAACAAGTGGATCTGTCCCTCGGGCTGGGTAATCACGCCCCCCTGCGGTTCCAAAGCGGAGATGAACAGATCGGATGAGGTTTGACCAATTAAATTGCCGGACGACGCACATGGCGACGGTGGTAGGCGTTGCCCCGGTGTCTATGACGGCGACGAATTTCACACCGGCAATCGAGACGGAGCATGAGACGACCGTACAGGTGAATTCTGGCCATGATTGGCGCCATAGGGCCACGGGTCGCCAGGCAAGGCATCCCGTATTGAGAATTCGACAAATGATCCGTCAAGTTCCATCGACTTGATCCCTCCTCATGCGATGGCCTGGCGATTCGAGCCAACTGCTCACCCGTCATCCTGATGGACCAATGCAGCGTTAATCTCTCTAAAGAAGGATGCGAGTTGTGTAATTTGCCCTGGCAAGTGAGTCGGGACGTCGACCCAAGGTAACGTAAGGTGCGTCCGGTCAAAGAACTGCCGGATGGAATTTGTCAGTGGTTGGCTCGTATGTCCTTATGGTGTTGGAGTCGCGACTGGCTCAGTGTGCGACACGGGTGCAGGTGCAGAGTCGCGTCGCACTTGGCAAAGCCAATCTCCGTATTCTTTGTGTGTCCATCCTGGCGCATCCTTGAAGAGGTCAGTTTGTCAGCAAACGTTAATGTGGCCGATGTTCGCATCGTACTAAGGGAAACCCTCAAGCGGATACGCCCAGCGGTACTCCTCAGGGGTGAGGTTGCGTGCCTGACCGTGGATCATAACCTTTCACCCCGAAGGGGGCTCGTCAGGAGGTGGTCCACCGCCATATGTTGTCGTTGGGGGCTCATCAGGGGGTGGTCCACCATTGCATCACTCCCAGGACGGTCCGTGCGCCCAGCCGATGGGGCACATTGCAGCAGCCGCAGATAGCGTAGAAGGTCACTGGCGAGTCTCGGGCGGCCCTGGTGGAGCTGGGCGGCTGGTGCTCCCACGGAAACTCAGGTCCAACCCATGATGGCTCCGTCACGTGCTCCTCGGGGAGGGGCCTTCCCATCCGGGGATGCTCACACACTCTCATACACACACACACACACACACACACACACACACACACACACACACACACACACACACACTCACACACTCTCACACACACACACACACACACACACACACACACACACACACACACACACACACACACACACTCCAAGTATAGTGTAGTTTTGCTACTCTAGCTTGTCGCAAGACGGGACACGGGTCCCGCTCAACAGTCTGAGTTGACTAAGGGGCAGCAATCTCTCAGTCGTGTTGGCGACGGCCGGGCTCGTCTTCCACGCCGGGATGTGCTCGGGAGTTGGCGGTTGTGCACTCTCACTTGAGCGTCACTTGTGTTAGATATGAGCGCCTTGGTAGTCTCCAGCATCGGCAGTCGATCGACAGTTCGTTCGATGGACAGCAGCCGATCTCCTCCTCTTCTTCCCTTCTTATCCTGTACTTGCACTGTCCTTCCAGCACCTCCTTTTTGCTGGCCAGCCCCTTTCACGGCTTGAACATCAAAACGCCTTTGGATAATGCGTTTTGAGTGCCGCTCCTCTTGTCGAGGTTCGTACGCGGCTCCGCTACCATCAACCTAGCCTTGGACCACCTTCCTCTCCTCTCCACAGGTCTGGTCGAGTCACGGTGTCCGCCGCAATATCTTCTTTCGCGCCCCGTCGCTCTCTGGAATCAAACTGCTCCCCTTGTGAATCTTTTTCTTCGGTTGGTGGTCGTTGGATCATCCGTCGACCCCTCCCTCCCCCCCCCCTCCTTTTTCTTGCCCAAATCCTGACCCTCACCTCAACATCTTTTCCCTTCCTTCGGTGGATGAACGAAACACCGTTAACATATGGTCAACATTGACAACTCATAACACAACTCACAAATGGTCAGAGGGAGAGACAATGGTTCTGGAGCCCTATATATTGACTAGACAGGACAAAGAACTTCAATACGTAGTGGCACGGTATGGCTACTATGCACACCAAACAACCAAACTAGGCATATTTCACCGACCATGATGAAAGAATTTCAATATGGGTGGTCAACATTCACCAACCAGAACACGATTCACAAATGGTGAGAGGGAAAAACAATGGTTTGGAAATGCTCGGTATCAACTAGCAAGTGCAAAGACATTCCATAAGTGGTGGCACAGTGTGGCTACTTTGCACAATGACCAACCAAAGTATGCTTGTGTCACTGAATATCATAAAAAGAGTTTCACTGTGTGTAGTCAACTTTCCTTCTTACGGCTGGTCAATCGGAACAATGATTGAGAGGTTATTCAAGCTTGAAGTTGCAACGTTGGAAATTTCGTCTACGTCAAAATTTTATGGTTAAACTAAATTTGTTATCATTCATAGTTTTGAAAACTACCCTCTAATCTTACACCCCCTTATTGTATGCCCTTTACCCATAGTAACCATTATAATGTCACTTGGACATCATATGAACACCATGTGAGTTGGCTTAGTGCTTATAGAGTTAGATTCTGGAGCGGTAGGCCCTGGGTTTGAATCCTCGTATGCGCAGTATAGAATAGGCTCGCGACTTGGGGGGGGGGG
>SZWC01019773.1:33513-51698 GCA_023375785.1 Penium margaritaceum
CGCAAATCTGTCCTCCAGGTCATCCACGGAACATCCCTCTAAGGGTGTGGGAGGGAGTATTCCAGTGAAGGCACCTACGCGTAACAAATCAACAAAAACCGATATGGTGTCAAAGGGAGAAACCTTTTGCTGTTTATTGACTAGCAAGTACAAAGACTTTGAACAAGTAGTGTAACCGTGTGGCTACCATGCACAATGACCTACCAGATTAGGCATGTGCCACTTACCATGACCAAATCATTTTACTATGTGTGGTCAACGTTGACAACCCATCATATGGGTCACAAATTGTCAGAGGGGGAAACAATGGTTTGGGAATACTATATACCAACTAGTAAGCACAATAATCCGTAGTCAGTAGTAGCACGGTGTGGCTACCATGCACAATGACCGACCAAAGTATGCATATGTACTACCTTTGACCAAAGAAATCCACCATGTGTGGTCAACGCTGACAACTTATGAAACGAGTCACAAATGGTCAAAGGGGGAAACAATGGGTTGGGAAACCAAGTATAAAATAGCAAGCACAAAGAGCTTCAATATGTTGTGGCAAGGTGTGGATACCATGCACGATGACCAACCAAAGTAGGCATATATCACTGACCATGACCAAATAATGTCACTAAGTGTGGTCAACTTTGACAACTCATGACACGAGTCACAAATGGTCAGGGTGGAAGATAATGGTTCGTGAATACTAGTTCTCGACTAGCGAGTACAGATACATTGAATTTGTAGTGGCACAGTGGGGCCACAATGCACAGTGACCAACCAAAGTATGCATATGTCACTGACCATGAACAAATAATTTCACTTCATGTAGTCAATTTTGACAACTCACAACACGATTCATACATATTCAGAGGGGTTAACAATGGTTTGGGAACACTAGCTATTAACGAGAAAGCATGAAGACCTTCGATACGTAGTGACACGGCGTGGTAACCATGTACAGTGACAAACCAAAGTAGGCATATGTCACTAACCCTGACCAAACAGATTTCACAGTGAGTGGTCAATGTTGAAAACTCATAACACGGGTCACAAATGGTCGGTGGGGGAAACCATGGGTTGGGAACACTAGTTATCAACTAGCAAGTAGAAAGATCTTCAACAAGTAGCGCCACGGTGTGGCTAGCGTGTACAGTGGCCAACCAAAGGATGCGTATTTCACTGACTATGACCGATGAAGTCCACTTTGTATGGTCAACATTGACAACTCATAACACGCATCACAAATGGTCAGAGTGAGAGACAATGGTCATGGAACCCTATGCAGCGACTAGAAAGGACAAAGAACTTCAATACGTACTGGCACATTGTGGCTACTATGCACACCAAACAACCAAAGTAGGCATATGTCACTTACCATGATCCAAGAATTTCAATATGGGTGGTCAACATTCTCCAACTATAACACGAGTCACAAACGGTCAGAGGGGGAAACAGTGGTCTGGGAATATCAATTGTTAACTTGCAAGTACAGCAACCTTCAATTCGTATAAGCACGGTGTGGCTACCATGCACAATGACCGACCAAAGTAGGCATATGTACTGCCTTTGACCAAAGACATCCGTTGTGTGTGGTCAACGTTGACAACTCATAATACGAGTCACAAATAGTCAGAGGGGGAAAACGTTCTTTGGGAACACCAAGTATCGAGTAGAAAGCACAAGGAGCTTCAATACGTTGTGGCACTGTGTGGATATCATGCACGACAACCAACCAAAGTAGGCATATGTCACTGAGCATGACCAAAGAATGTCACCATGTGTGGTAAACCTTGACAGCTCATAACACAAGTCACAAATGGTCAGAGTGGAAGAAAATGGTTTCTCAATGCTAGTTATCGACTAGCAAGTACAAATACCCTCAATACATAGTGGCATAGTGTGGCTACATTGCACAGTGACCAGCCAAAGTATGCATATGTCACTGACCACGACCAAAGAAATTCACTTCATGTGGTCAATTGTAACAACTCACAACACGAGTCACTGATATTCCGAGGGGCTAAGAACGGGTTGGGAACACTAGCTATCAGCTAGAAAGCACAAAGACGTTTAAAACGTAGTGACACGACGTGGTAACCATGTACAGGGACAACTCAAAGTAGGCATATGTCACTAACTATGACCAAACGTATTTCAAAGTGTGTGGTCAACGTTGAAAACTCACAACACGAGTCACAAATGGTCAGTGGGGGAAACCATGGGTTGGGAACACTAGTTATCAAGTAGCGGGTAGAAAGATTTTTAACAACTAGTGGCACGGTGTGGCTAGCGTGCACAGTGACCAACCAAAGGATGCATTTGTCACTGACTATGACTACAGAAGTCCACTATGTGTGGTCAACATTGACAACTCATAACACGAGTCATAAATGGTCACAGGGAGAGACAATGGTTTGGGAACCCTATGTATCGACTAGAAAGGATAATTAACTTCAATACGTAGTGGCACGGTGTGGCTACTATGCACACCAATCAACCAAACTAGGCATATGTCAATGACCATGATGAAAGAATTTCAATATAAGTGATCAACATTCACCAACCATAACACGAGTCACAAACTGTCAGAGGGGGAAAATAGCGGTCTGTGAATATCAGTTTTCAACTAGCAAGTACGGCGACCTTCAATCAGAATAAGCACATTGTGGCTACCATGCACAATGACCGACCAAAGTAGGCATATGTACTACCTTTGTACAAAGAAATCCGCTGTGTGTGGTCAGCGTTGACAACTCATGATAGGAGTCACAAATGGTCAGAGGGGGAGACAATTGTTTGGGAACACCAGGTATCAACTAGCAAGCACAAGGACCTTCAACAACTTGTGGCACAGTGTGAATATCATGCACGAAGACCAACCAATGTAGGCATATGTCACTGACCATGACCAAATAATGTCACTACGTGCAGTAAGCTTTGACAACTCATAACACGAGTCACAAATGGTCACAGTGGAAGACAATGGTTTGTGAATAGTAGTCATCGAGTAGCAAGTACAAATACCTTCAATATGTAGTGGCACAGCGTGGCTACCATGCACAGTGACAAACCAATGTATGCATATGGTCAGCATATGCATATGGGTAGGCATATGTCTGTAACCATGACCAACGAATTTCACTTCATGTGATCAGCGTAGAAAACTCACAACACGAGTCATAAAAAGTCGAACGGGGGTAACATTTGTTTGGAAATACTAGCTATTGACTAGAAAGCACAAATACCTTCAATACGTAGTGACACGGCGTGGTAACAATGTACAGTGACAACCAAAAGTAGGCATATGTCATTTACAATGACCAAACGCATTTCGCAGTGTGTGGTCAACGTTGAAATCCCTTCACACCAGTCATAAATGGTCAGAGAGGGAAACAACGGGTTGGAACACTACTTATCAACTAGCAAGTACAAAGAACTTCAACAAGTAGTGGCACGGTGTGGCTAGCGTGCACAGTTACCAACCAAAGGATGAAGTCGTCACTGACTATCACCAAAGAAGTCCACCATGTGTGGTCAACATGACAACTCATAACACGATTCACGAATGGTCAAAGGGAGAGACAATGGTTTTGGAACCCTATGCATGGACTAGAAAGGACAAATAACTTCAATACATAGTGGCACCTTGTGGCTAATATGCACACCAAACATCCAAACTAGGCATATGGCACTGACCATGACCAGAGAATTTCAATATGGGTGGTCAACGTTGACCAACCATAACACGAGTTACAAACGTTCAGGGAAAGAAACAATGGTTTGGGAATATCAGTTCTCAACTAGCAAGTACAGTGACCTTCAGTGAGTAGTAGCACAGTGTGGCTGCCATGCACAATGACCGACCAAAGTAGGAATATGTACTTCCTTTAACGAAAGAGATCCGCTGTGTCTGGTCAGCATCGACAATTCATAAAACGAGTCACAAATGGCTAGAGGGGGAGACAATGGTTTGGGAACACCAAGTATCAAATAGCAAGCACAAGGAGCTACAATACGTTGGGGTACGGTGTAGATACCACGCACGATGACCAACCAAGGTATGCATATGTCACTGACCATGACCAAGGAATATCACCATTTGTGGTAAACTTTGACAACTCATAACACGAGTCACAAATGGTCAGGGTGGAAGATAATGGTTTGTGAACACTAGTTATCGACTAGCAAGTACAAATACCTTCAATATGTAGTGGCACAGTGTGGCTACAATGCACAGTGACCAACCAAAGTACGCATATGTCACTGACCATGAACAAAGAATATCACTTCATGTGGTCTATGTTGACAATTCACAACACGGGTCACAGATATTCAGTGGGGGTAACAATGGTTTCGGAACACTAGCTATCAACAAGAAAGCACAGAGACCTTCAATACGTAGTGACACGGCATGGTAACCATATATAGTGACAAACCAAAGTAGGCATATGTCACTAACCATGACCACTGGAATTTCACAATGTGTGGTCAACGTTGAAAACGCATAAAACGAGTCTTTAATGGTTAGAGGGGGAAACAATGGGGTTGGAACACTAGTTATCAACTATCATGTAGAAAGACTCTCAACAAGTAGTTGCACGGTGTGGCTAGGGTGTACAGTGATCAACCAAAGATGCATATGTCCTTGACTGTGACCATATAAGTCCACTATGTGTCGTCAACATTGAAAACTCAAAACAAGAGTCACAAATGGTCAGAGGGAGGCACAATGGTTTGGGAACCCTATGTATTGACTAGAAAGGACAAAGAACTTCAATACGTAGTGGCACAGTGTGACTACTATGCACACCAAACAACCAAAGTATGCATATGTCACTGACCATGACCAAAGAATTTCAAGATGGGTGGTTAACATTCACAAACCATAACACGAGTCACAAACAGTCATAGGGAGAAACAATGGTCTGGGAATATCAGTAGTCAACTAGCAAGTACAGCGACCTGTTAAAAGTGTAAGCACGGTGTGGCTACCATGCACAATGACCGACCAAAGTCGGCATATGTTCTGCCTTGGACCAAAGAAATCCGCTGTGTGTGGACAGCGTTGACAACTCATAATACAAGTCACAAATGGTAAGAGGGGGGAAATAATGGTCTGGGGACATTAGGTATCAACAAGCAAGCACAAGGACCTTCAACAAGTTGTGGCACAGTGTGGATACCATGCACGATGACCAACCAACGTAGGCATATGTCACTGACCATGACAAAGTAATGTCACGAAGTGTGGTAAACTTTGACAGCTCATAACACGAGTCACAAATGGTCAGAGTGGAAGACAATGGTTTGTGAATACTGTTTGTCGAGAAGGAAGTACAAACACATTCAATGTGAAGGGGCACAGCATGGCTACCATGCACAGTGACACACCAAAGTATGCATACATCATTGACCATGACCAACAAATCTCACTTCATGTGGTCAGCGTTGACAACTCACAACACGAGTCACACATAGTCAAAGGGGGGTAATGATGGTTTGGGAACACTAGTTATTAACTAAGAAGTACAAATAACTTTTCATATGTAGTGACACGGCCTGGTGACCATGTATAGTGACAAACCAAAGTAGGCACATGTCACTAACCATGACCAAACGAATATCACAGTGTGTGGTCAATATTGACAACTCATAACACGAGTCACAAATAGTCAGTGGGGGAAACAATGGGTTGGGAATACTAGTTTTCAACTAGCTAGTACGAAGAACTTCAACAAGTAGTGGCACGGTTTGGCTAGCGTGCACAGAGACCAACCAAAGGATGAATACGTAACTGACTATGACAGAAGAAATCCGGTATGCGTGGTCAACATTGACAACTCATAACACGAGTCACAAATGGTCAGAGGGAGAGACAATTGTTTGCGAACCCCATGCATGGACTATGAAGGGCAAATAACTTCAATACATAGTGGCACTGTGTGGCTACTATGCACACCAAACAACCAAACAAGGCATATGTCACTGACAATGACCAAAGAATTTCAATATGGGTGGTCAATGTTCACCAAACATAACACGAGTCACAAACGGTCAGAGGGGGAAACAATGGTACATGAATATCAGTTCTCAGCTAGCAAGTACAACGCCCTTCAATCAGCAATAGCACGGCGTGGCTACCATGGACAATGACCGACCAAAGTAGGCATATGTACTGCCTTTGACCAAAGAAATCCGCTGTGTGTGGTCAACGTTGACAGCTCAAAACATGAGTTAGAAATAATCAGAGGGGGAAAATTGTTTGGGAACGCTTGGTATCAGCTAGCAAGTACAATGACCTTCAAAACGTTGTGCCATGGTGTGGATACCATGCACGATGACCAACCAAGGTATGCATATGTCACTGACCATGACCAAAGAATGTCACTAAGTGTGGTAAACTTTGACAGCTCATAGCACGAGTCACAAATGGTCAATGTGGAAGATAATGGGTTGTGAATACTAGTTATTGAGTAGCAAGTAAAAATACCTTCAATCTGTAGTGGCACAGTGTGGCTACAATGCACAGTGACCAACAAATGCATGCATTTGTCACTGACCATGACCAAAGAATTTCACGTCATGTGGTCAATGTTGACAACACACAACATGATTCACAGATATTCACAGGGGCTAACAACGGTTTGGGAACACTAGCTATCAGCTAGAAAGCACAAAGACCTTCGATACATAGTGACACAGCGTGATAACCATGTACATGGACAAACCAAAGTAGGCATATGTCACTAACCATGACCAAACGGATTCCACGGTGTGTGGTTAACGTTGGAAACTCATAACACGAGTCACAAATGGTCAATGGGGTTAACCATGGGTTAGGAACACTAGTTATCAACTAGCAAGTAGAAACATTCTCAACAAGAAGTGGCACGGCGTGGCTAGTGTGCACAGTGACCAACCAAAGGATGCATATGTCACTGACTATGACCGAATAAGTCCTCTATGTGTGGTAAACAATGACAACTCATAACATGAGTCGCAAATGGTCAGAGGTAGAGACAATGGTTTGGGAACCCTAGGTATCGACTTGAAAGGACAAAGAACTTCAATACGTAGTGGCACGATGTGGTTTATATGCACACCAAACAACCAAACTAGGCATATGTCACTGACCATAACCAGCGAATTTCAATATGGGTGGTCAACGTTGACCAACCATAACACGAGTCACAAACGGTCAGAAGAGGAAACAATGCTGTGGGAATACAAGTTTGCAACTAGCAAGTACAACGAGTTTCAGTCAGCAGTAGCATGGTGTGGCTACCATGCACAATGACTGACCAAAGTATGCATATGTACTGCCTTTGACCAAAGTATTCCGCTGTGTATGGTCATATGACAACTCATAACACGAGTCACAAAGGGTCAGAGGGGGAAACAATGATATGGGAACACAAAGAACCAAATAGCAAGCACAAGGAGCTTCAATATGATGTGGCACAGTGTGGATACCATGCACGATGACCAACCAAAGTAGGCAAATGTCACTGACCATGACAAAATCATGTCACTAAGTGTGGTAAACTTTGACAACTCACAACACGAGTCACAAATGGTCAGGGTGGAAGATAATGGTTTGTGAATACTAGTTATTGACTAGCAAGTACAAATACCTTCAATATGCAGTGGCACAGTGTGGCTACAACACACAGTGACCAACCAAAGCATGCATATGTCACTGACCATGAACAAAGAATTTCACTTCATGTGGTCAACATTTACAACCCACAACACGAGTCACAGGAAGTCAGAGGCGGCTAACAATGGTTTGGGAACACAAGCTGTCAACAAGAAAGCACAGAGATCTTCAATACGTAATGACACAGCGTGGTAACCATGTACAGTGTAAACCCAAAGTAGGTATATTTCACAAACCATGACCAAACGGATTTCACAGTGTGTGGTCAATGTTGAAAACTCATAACACGAGTCACAAATGGTCAGTGGGGGAAATAATGGGTTGGGAACACTAGTTATCAACTAGCAAGTAGAAAGATTTTCAACAAGTAGTGGCACGGTGTGGCTAGCGTGCACAGTGACCAACTAAAGGATGCACACGTCACTGACTATGACCGAAGAATTCCACTATGTATGGTCAACATTGACAACTCATAACACGTGTCACAAATGGTCAGAGGGAGAGGCAATGGTTTGGGAACCCTATGTATTTACTAGAAAGGACAAAGAACTTCAATACGTATTGGCACGGTGTAGCTACTATGCACACCAAACAACCAAACTAGGCATATGTCACCGACCGTGATGAAAGAATTTCAATATGGGTGGTCAACATTCACCAACCATAACACGAGTCACAAACGGTCAAAGGGGGAAACAATGGTCTGTGAGTATCAGCTCTCAACTAGCAAGTACAACACCTTCAATGAGTATAAGCACGGTGTGGCTACCATGCACAAGGACCAACCAAAGTAGGCATGTGTACTACCTTTGACCAAAGAAATCCGCTGTGTATGGTCAGCGTTGACAGCTCATAATAGGAGTCTCAAATGGTCAAAGGGGGAGACAATGGTTTGGGAACACCATGTATCAACTAGCAAGCACAAGGACCTTCAATACGTTGTAGCAGGGTGTGGATACCATGCACAATGACCAACCAATGTATGCATATGTCACTGACTATGGCCAAATAATGTCACAAAGTGTGGTAAACTCAGACAACTCATAAGACGAGTCACAAATGGTGAGAGTGGAAGACAATGGTTTGTGAATACTAGTCATTGAGTAGCAAGTACAAATACCTTCAATATGTAGTGGCACAGCGTGGCTACCATGCACAGTGACCAACCAAAGTATGCATATGTCACTGACCATAACCAACAAATTTCACTTCATATGGTTAGCGTTGAAAACTCACAAAAGGAGTCACACATAGTTAAAGGGGGGTAACATTGGTTTGGGAATACTAGCTATTGACTATAATGCACAAACACCTTCAATACGTAGTGACACGGTGTGGTAACCATGTACAGTGAAAAACCAAAGTAGGCATATGTCACTAACCATGACCAAAAAAATTTCACTTTGTGTGGTCAACGTTGACAACTCATCATACGAGTCACAGATGGTCAGAGGGGGAAACAATGTGTTAGGAACACTAGTTATCAACTAGCAAGTACAAAGAATTTCAACAAGTAGTGGCACAGTGTGGCTGGCGTGCACAATGACCAACCAAAGGATGGATACGTCACTGACTATGACCAAAGAAGTCCATTATGTGTGGTCAACGGTGAGAGCTCATAACATGAGTCACGAATGGTCAGAGGGAGAGACAATGGTTTCGGAACCCTATGCAAGGACTAGAAAGGAGAAATAACTTTAATACGTAGAGGCACACTTGGCTAATATGCACACCAAACATCCAAACTAGGCACATGTCACTGAATATGACCAGAGAATTTCAATATGGGTGGTCAACGTTGACCAACCATAACACGAGTCACAAACGGTCAGGGGAGGAAGCAATGGTTCGGGAATATCAGTTCTCAACTAGCAAGAACAACGACCTTCAGTCAGTAGTAGCACGGCGTGGTTACCATGCACAATGACCAACCAAAGTAGGCATATGTACTCCCTTTGACGAAAGAAATCCGCTGTGTGTGGACAGCGTTGACAACTCATAATACGAACAAAAAATGGTCGGAGGGGGAAACAATGGTATGGGAACATCAGGTATCAACTAGCAAGCACAAGGACCTTCAACAAGTTGTGGCACGGTGTGGATACCATGCACGATGACCAACCAAAGTAGGCATACGTCACTGACCATGACCAAATAATGTCACCAAGTGTGGTAAATGTTGACAGCTCATAACACCAGTCACAAATTGTCAGAGTGGAAGACAATTGTTTGTGAATACTAATTGTCGAGTAGCAAGTACAAATACGTTCAATATGTAGTGGCACAGCGTGGCTACCATGCACAGTGACGAACCAAAGTATGCATATGTTCATGACCATGACCAAATAAATTCACCTCATGTGGTCAATGTTGACAACTCACAACACGAGTCACAGACATTCAAAGCGGGTAACAACGGTTTGGGAACACTAGCTATCAACTAGAGGGCACAAAGACCCTCGATACGTAATTACATGGTGTGGTAACCATGCACAGGGACAAACCAAAGTAGGCATATGTCACAAACCATGATGACACAGATTTCAAAGTGTGTGGTCAACGTTAAAAGCTCATAACACGAGTCACAAATGGTCAGTGGGGGAAACCATGGGTTGGGAACACTACTCATCAACTAGCAAGTAGAAAGATTTTCAACAAGTAGTGGCACGGTGTAGCTAGCGTGCACAGTGACAACCCAAAGGATGCACACGTCACTGACTATGACCGAATAAGTCCACTATGTATGGTCAACATTGATAACTCATAACACAAGGCACAAATGGTCAGAGGGAGGGACAATGGTTTTGGAAACCTATGTATCGACTAGAAAGGAGAAGGAAATTCAATACGTAGTGGCACGGTGTGGCTACTATGCACACCAAACAACCAAACTAGGCATTTGTCACCGACCATGATGAAAGAGTTTCAATATGGGTGGTCAACATTCACCAACCACAACACGATTCACAAACGGTCAGAGGGGGAAACAATGGTATGTGAATCTCGGTTCTAAACTAGCAAGTGCAGTGACCTTCAATCAGTATAAGCATAGTGTAGCTACCATGCACAATGACCGACCAAAGCAGGAACATGTACTACCTTAGACCAAAAACTCTCTGTGTGTGGTCAGCGTTGACAACTCGTAATAGGAGTTACAAATGGTTAGAGGGGGAGACGATGGTTTGGAAACACCAGGTATCAGCTAGCAAGCACAAGGACCTTCAATACATTGTGGCACGGTGTGGATACCATGCACGTTGACCACCCAAAGTAGGCATATGTCACTGACCATGACAAAATAATGTCAATAAGTGTTGTAAACTTTGACAGCTCATAACACGAGTCATTAATGGTCAGGGTGGAAGATAATGGTTTGTGAATACTATATATCGACTAGCAAGTATAAATACCTTCAATATGTAGTGGCACTGCGTGGCTACCATGCACAGTGACCAACCAAAGTATGCATATGTCACTGACCATGACCAACGAATTTCACTCCATGTGGTCAGCGTTGGCAACTCACAACACGAGTCACTGATAGTCAAAGGGGGGAAACAATGGTTTGGGAACACTAGCTATTAAATTGAAAGCACAAATACCTTTAATATATAGTGACACGGCGTGGTAACCATGTACAGTGAAAAACCAAAGTAGGCATATGTCACTAACCATGACCAAACGAATTTCACAGTGTGTGGTCAATATTGACAACTCATGACACGAGTCACAAATGATCAGAGGGGGAAACAATGGGTTGGGAACACTAGTTGTCGACTAGCAAGTACGAAGAACTTCAACAAGTAGTGGCACGGTTTGGCTAACGTGCAGCGTGACCAACCAAAGGTTGAATACATCACTGACTATGACCGAAGAAAGCCACTATGCGTGGTCAACATTGACAACTCATAACACGAGTCACAAATGGTCAGAGGGAGAGACAATGAATTGGGAACCATATGCATGGACTAGAAAGGAAAAACAACTTCAATACATAGTGGCATTCTGTGGCTGTTATGCACACTAAACAACCAAACAAGGCATATGTCACTGACAATAACCAAAGAATTTCAATATGGGTGATCAACGTTCACCAACCATAACATGAGTCACAAACGGTCAGAGGGGGAAACAATTGTACACGAATATCAGTTCTCAACTAGCCAGTACAACACCCTTCAATCAGTAGTAGCACGGTGTGGCTACCATGCACAATGACTGACCAAAGTAGGCATATGCACTGCCTTTGACCAAAGAAATCTGCTGTGTGTGGTCAACGTTGACAACTCATAATACGAGTCACAATTAGTCAGATGGGGAAACAATTGTTTGGGAACACTTGATATCAACCAGCAATCACAACGACCTTCAATACGTTGTGGCACGCTGTGGATGCAATGCACGATGACCAACCAAGGTATGCATATGTCACTGACCATGACCAAAGAATGTCACCATGTGTGGTAAACGTTGACAGCTCATAACACGAGTCACAAATGGTCAGGGTGGAAGACAATGGTTTGTGAATACTAGTTATTGACTAGCAAGTACAAATACCTTCAATATGTAGCACCACATTGTGGCTACAATGCACAGTGAACAACCAAAGTATGCATATGTCAATGACCATGACCAAAGAATTTCACATCATGTGGTCAATGTTGACAACTCACAACAAGAGTCACATATATTCACAGGGGCTAACACTGGTTTGGGAACACTAGCTGTCAACTAGAAAGCACAAAGACCATTGATACGAAGTGACACGGAGTGGTAACCATGTACAGGGACAAACCAAAGCAGGCATATGTCACTAACCATGACCAAACGGATTTCATAGTGTGTGGTCAACGTTGGAAACTCATAAGACGAGTCACAAATGGTCAGTGGGGGTAACCATGGGTTGGAAACACTAGCTATCAACTAGCAAGTAGAACGATTTTCAACAAGTAGTCGCACGGTATGGCTAGCGTGCACAGTGACCAACCAAAGGAAGCATATGTCACTGACCATGACCGAAGAACTCCACTATGTGTGGTCAACATTGACAACTCATAACGCGAGTCACAAATGGTCAGAGGGAAAGACAATGGTTTGAGAACGCTTAATATCAACTAGAAGGACAAAGAACTTCAATACGTAGTGGCACGGTGTGGCTAACATGTACACTAAACAACCAAACTAGGCATATGTCACTGACCATAACCAGACAATTTCAATATGGCTGGTCAACGTTGAACAACCATAACACGATTCACAAACGGTCAGGGGAGGAAGCAATTCTATCGGAATACAAGTTCTCAACTAGCAAGTACAACGACCTTCAGTCAGCAGTAGGATGGTGTGGCTACCATGCAGAATGACCGGCCAAGGTAGGCATATGTACTGCCTTTGACCAAAGAAACCCGATGTGTGTGGACAGCATTGACAACTCATAATACGAATCAAAAATGGTCAGAGGGGGAAACAATGGTCTGGGAACACCAGGTATCAACTAGCAAGCACAAGGACCTTCAATAAGATGTGGCACGGTGTGGATACCATGCACGATGACCAACCAAAGTAGGCAACATCACTGACCATGACCAAATAATGTCACTAAGTGTGGTAAACTTGGACAGTTCATAACACGAGTCAGAAATGGTCATAGTGGAAGAAAATGGTTCGTGAATGCTAGTTATCAAGTAGCAAGTACAAATACCTTCAATATATAGTGGCACAGCGTGGCTACCATGCACAGTGTCCAGCCAAAGTATGCATATGTCACTGACCATGACCACAGAATTTCACTCCATGTGGTCAATGTTGACAGCTCACAACACGAGTCACAGACATTCAGAGGGGCTAACAATGGTTTGGGAACACTAGCTATCAACTAAAAGCACAAAGACCTTCGATACGTAGTTACATGGTGTGGTAACCATGTATAGGGACAATCCAACGTAGGCATATGTCGCAAGCCATGACCAAACGGATTTTGCAGTGTTTGGTCAACGTTGAAAACTCATAACACGAGTCACAAATGGTGAGTGGGGGAAGCCATGGCTTGGGAACACTAGTTATCAACTAGCAAGTAGATAGATTTCAAAGTAGTAGTGGCAAGGTGTGGCTAGCCTGCAAAGTGACCAACCAAAGGATGCACACGCCACTGACTATGACCACCGATGTCCACCATGTATGGTCAACATTGACAAATCATAGCACGAGTCACGAATGGTCAGAGGGAGAGACAATAGTTTGGGAACCATATGTATCAACTAGAAAGGACAAAGAACTTCAACACGCAGTGGCACGGTGAGGCTACTATACACACCAAACAACCAAACTAGGCATATGTCACCGACCATGATGAAAGAATTTCCATATAAGTGGTCAACATTCACCAACCATAACACAAGTCACAAACGGTCAGAGGGGGAAACAATGGTCTGTGAATATCAGTTCTCAACTAGCAAGTACAGCGGCCTTGAATCAGTATAAGCACAGTGTGCCTACCAAGCACAATGACCGACCAAAGTAGGCATATGTACTACCTTTGACCAAAGAAATCTGCTGTGTGTGGTCAGCGTTGACAAATCATAATAAGAGTCACAAATGGTCAGAGGGGGGGAAAATGGTTTGGGAACACCAGGTGTCAACTAGCAAGCACAAGGCACGGTGTGGGTACCATGCACGATGAGCAACCAAAGTAGGCATATGTCACTGACCATGACCAAATAATGTCACTAAGTGTGGTAAACTTTGACAACTCATAACACGAGTCACAAATGGTCAGGGTGGAAGACAATGGTTTTTTAATACTAGTCATCGAGTAGTAAGTACAAACAACTTCAATGTGTAGTGGCACAGCGTGGCTACGATGCACAGCAACCAACCAAAGTATGCATTTTGTACTAACGATGACCAATGAATTTCACTTCATGTGGTCAACGTTGAAAACTCACAACACGAGTCACAGATAGTCAAAGGGGGGTAGTATTGGTTTGGGAACACTAGCTATTGACTAGAAAACACATATATCTTCAATACATAGTGACAAGGCGTGGTAACCATGTACACTGACAAACAAAAGTAGGCATATGTCACTAACCATGACCAACCGAATTTCACAGTGTGTGGTCAACGTTGAAAACTCATCACACGAGTCACAAATGGTCAGAGGGGGAAACAATGGGTGAGGAACACTAGTTTTTAACTAGCAAGTACGAAGAACTTCAACAAGTAGTGGCACGGTGTGGCTAGCGTGCACAGTGACCAACCAAAGGATGAATAAGTCACTGACTATGACCAAAGAAGTCCACTGTGTGTGGTCAACATTGACAACTCATGACACGAGTCACGAATGATTAGAGGGAGAGGCAATGGTTTGGGAACCCTGTGCATGGACTGGAAAGGACATATAACTTCAATATGTAGTGGCACGGTGTGGCTAATATGCACACCAAACATCCAAACTAGGCATATGTCACTGACCATGACAAGAGAATTTCAATATGGGTGGTCAATGTTGACCAACCATAACACGAGTCACAAACGGTCAGGGAAGGAAACAATGGTTTGGGAATATCAGTTCTCAACTAGCAAGTACAACGACCTTCAGTCAGTAGTAGCACGGTGAGGCTACCATGTACAATGACCGACCAAAGTAGGCATATGTACTGCCTTTGACGAAAGAATTCCGCTGTGTCTGGTCAACGTCGACAACTCATAAAACGAGTGACAAATGGTCAGAGGGGTAAACAATGGTTTTGGAACACCAAGTATCAAATAGCAAGCACAAGGAGCTACAATACGTTGTGGCACGGTGTGGATACCATGCATGATGACCAACCAATGTTTGCATATGTCACTGACCATGACCAAAGAATGTCACCATGTGTGGTAAAAATTAACAACTCATAACACGAGTCACAAATGATCAGGGTGGAAGATAATGGTTTGTGAATACTAGTTATCGACTAGCAAGTACAAATACCTTAAATATATACTCGAATAGTGTGGCTACAATACGCAATGATTAACCAAAGTACGCATATGTTACTAACCATGAACAAAGAATTTCACTTCATGTGGTCAATGTGGACAACTCAGAACACGGGTCACGGATTTTCAGAGGGGGTAACAATTGTTTGGGAGCACTAGCTATCAACAAGAAAGCACAAAGACCTTCAATACGTAAGACACGGCGTGGTAACCATGTATAGTGACAAACAAAAGTAGGCATATGTCACTAACCATGAGCAAACGCATTTGACACAGTGTGGTCAATGTTGAAAACTCACAACACGAGTCACAAATGGTCAGTGGGGGAAACCATGGGTTGGGAACACTATTTATCACCTAGCGGGTTGAAAGATTGTCAACAAGTAGTAGCACGGTGTGGCTAGCGTGCACAGTGACCATCCAAAGGATGCATATGTCACTGACTATGACCGAAGAAGTCCACTATGTATGGTCAACATTGACAACTCATAACCCGAGTCAAAAATGGTCACAGGGAGAGACAATGGTTTGGGAACTCTATGTATCGACTAGAATGGACAAAGAACTTTAATACGTAGTGGCACAGTGTGGCTACTATGCATACCAAACAACCAAAGTAGGCATATGTCACTGACCATGACCAAATTATTTCAATATGGGTGGTCAACATTCACCAATCATAACACGAGTCACAAACGGTCAGAGGGGAAAACAATGGTTTGGGAAAGCCAGTTCTCAACTAGCAAGTACAGCGACCTTCAATCAGTATAAGCACGGTGTGGCTACCATGCACAATGACCGACCAAAGTAGGCATATGAACTGACTTTTACCAAAGAAATCCGCTGTGTGTGGACAGCGATGACAACTCATAATCGGAATCACAAATGGTCAGAGAGAGAAGCAATGATCTGGGAACATCAGGTATCAACTAGCAAGCACAAGGACCTTCAACAAGTTGTGGCACAGAATGGATACCATGCACGATGACCAACCAAAGTAGGCATATGTCACTGACCATGACCAAATGATGTCACTAAGTTTGGTAAACTTTGACAGCTCATAACACGAGTCACAAATAGTCAGAGTGGAAGACAATGGTTCATGAATACTAGTTATTGAGAAGCAAGTACAAATACCTTCAATATGTAGTGGCATAGCGTGGCTACAATGCATAGTGACCAACCAAAGTATGCATATGTCACTAACCATGACCAAAGAATTTCACTTCATGTGGTCAGTGTTGACAACTTACAACACGAGTCACAGATATTTAGACGGGCTAACAACGGTTTGGGGACACTAGCTATCAACTAGAAAGCACAAAGACCTTCGATACGTAGTGACACGACGTGGTACCCATGTACAGGGACCAACCAAAGTAGGCATATGTCACTAACCATGACCAAACGGATTTCACAGTGTGCTGTCAACGATGGAAACTCACAACAGGAGTCACAAGTGGTCAGTGGGGGAAACCATGGGTTGGGACCACTAGTTATCAACTAGCAAGTAGAAGGATTTTCAACAATTAGTGGCACGGTGTGGCTAGCATGCACAGTGACCAAACAACGGATGTATATGTCACTGACTACGACCGGAGAAGTCCACTATGTGTGGTCAACATTCACAACTCAGAACACGAGTCACAAATGGTCACAGTGAGAGACAATGGTTTGGGAACCCTATGTATCGACTAGAACGACAAAGAACTTTAATATGTAGTGGCACAGTGTGGCTAATATGGACACCAAACAACCAAACTAGGCATACGTCACTGACCATAACAAGAGGATTTCAATATGGGTTGTGAACGTTGACCAACCATAACACGAGTCACAAACAGTCAGGGGAGGAAACAATGCTATGGGAATATCAGTTCTCAACTAGCAAGTACAACGACCTTCAGTCCGTAGTAGCCCGGTGTGGCTACCATGCACAATGACCGACCAAAGTAGGTATATGTACTCCCTTTGACCAAAGAAATCCATTGTGTGTGGTCAATGTAGACAACTCATATTACAAGTCACAAATGGTCAGAGGGGGAAACAATGGTTTGGGAACACCGAGTATCAAATAAAAAACACAAGGAGCTTCAAAACGTTGTGGCATGATGTGGATACCATGCACGATGACCAACCAAGGTATGCATATGTCACTGACCGTGACCAAAGAATGTCACCATGTGTGGTAAACTTTGACAACACATACCACGAGTCTTAAATGGTCAGGGTTGAAGATAATGGTTTGTGAATAATAGTTGTTGTCTAGCAAGTACATATACCTTCAATATGTAGTGGCACAGGGTGGCTACAATTGACAGTGACCAACCAAAGTAGGCATGTGTCAATGACTACGACCAATGAATTTCACTTCATGTGGTCAGTGTTGACAACTCACATAACGAGTCACAGATAGTCAAAGGGGGGTAACAATGTTTTGGGAACACTATCTATTAACTGGAAACCACACATACCTTCAATATGTAGTGACATCGCGTGGTAACCATGTACAGGGACAAACCAAAGTAGGCGTATGTTACTAACC
>SZWC01019774.1:0-12351 GCA_023375785.1 Penium margaritaceum
GTACTCTTGAAGGTGAAGTGTATGCCTGATTAAGTTTGGGGTGCATGACACATACCTGCAAAGGAAGAAGGTGTAAGAACCTTTGTGAGCTTTTCGGTTTCGCGGCTTCTCTGCCGGAGGTGGTTAGCACAGTAGCTAACACAGTGGAGGCGTGTCCGCTTCTCAAGAGGCACACCCCTACCACACCCCCTTCGTCCCCCTCCCGTCCAAAGAGGTATGCATACGCCGACGCACTCACTTGACGCAAGTGGGTGGTTTTTCCCATTGTTTGACATGAAGGAAATTAGCACACTTCCATGCCTAGTGGGCGGCCTTTTTGCCGTAGCTTGTGCACTTGTTCTCCCAAATGTACCACGTGTAGAACGTCAGTGTGGCCCCGGTCAGGCACTTTTACACTGCTTTCTGCAACCCCTTCTCCTTGTCCGTAATGAGGCAAGTTCCAGCTTGAGCAGCACTCGGATACACGAGTACTAGCTGTGCACAAAAAAACATCTACCCCTTCTCATCCTCTGTCTGCACTAGTGCTCACAACATCGGGACTGCGTGGTTGTTGGCATCAAAGAATTGGACAAGCAAAAGAACCTTCTTTTGTCCGTTTTTCAAGAACATTGCATCCATGGTAACAACCCGCCGACTGTGCTGAGATCCGATCCTTGAGTCTCCCGGAGCGATGAAAGCCCAGAGGAAGGCATTGTTCTTGTCTTTATGTGCCATAGCATGTGTACCTGGGTCCACGCATTTCAGTTGCGTGCAGCACATGCACATGGCTGTGAAATTAGAAGTATGGCAAGGGGTACAACTTTACGAACAAAATAAAAGCAAAGGTCAGAACCTACCTCTTCGACATAGGAGGGAAACAGGCTCCACTTGTCATTCTTTTTGCCCATCAGGTGTTTTTAGGCCCATGTCTTCATGTGGTATAGCATGTTGTTGGACACGTTCACGCCTGTCCTTTCGTGCAGAACTTGTCGTAGGGTTGCAATTGATGCTGTCGGGTTACGCTGTAGGGCCTCCTAGATTTTGCGGGCCACCCTCCCCTTTTGCTGCGCGGGATTGCCTCGGCCAATGCTAGGGACACACTTGTGTCCGTCGACATAGTGGGATACGGTCAAGTGTTCAAACTTGCTCGTCACACGGGCCCGGAGGACCCACGCACACCCCTTGTTCTTGGCTTCCGCACACGTCACGTGGATTCTTACAAGCTCACGGCGGACCCACCTGAGACCAAAGCGGTTGTCCACTGTGTAAACCTCCACAAACGCACGAGCCGCGTCCATCTTGTCAAAAGACGTGCCCTCCTTCTGCTCCCTCAGCATCTCCTTTAGCTTCTTCAGGCTATGACATGGTTCGTCGTCGGAATCTCCTCTCCATGGAAGTGCATAACATGAAACAAGAGAATTTTTAAGAAAACTCACAATTAGAAAAGTGTACTTGCAACAACTCAATTCTCTTGTTCACAAGCACAACAAAGACAGCAAAACACCCAGGATACACGGAAAGAATTGCCGAGGTGGCCATATGGCAAGGACAGGACACGGCGGCGCCCCATGCTAAACCTAACAGGTCCGGCTTCCCGAACATCTGGGGACCTTTGAGCACGGGGTGGTTCATCAGGGGGTTGGTTATATAGGAGGTTGTACCACTCGTCCAACCGCAGGGATCACCAGTCATTGTTCTAGTCCCTCTCTAACAAATACATGACATTCGACGCGCCTGCTGTGTCGTTCGGAGGTGGGTTATCCGGGTACCACCGCAGTGCCGGATCCTGAGCGGGGGACGGATCGTTCTCATCGATACTTGGTCTTATGGCAAGACGCCACGCGTGTAGTTGGGAAGCCCTCCGAAACAACGGGTATTTTGTACACATAATGGCAACCTAAAAATCCCATCTACCCTCCTAAATAGGCTTACCGGTGTGCTCTATGACTTGGTCCACCATCCCAAGCTCATGTGGGACACAGCTACAGCACCAGCATGGTTGGAGGCCGCGGTGACCGAATCAACGATGACAATGCCCAAATGAAAGAGATTGGATCGAGCTCCGTGGGAACCTGCCAAAACATCGTGTCCCCTAGTCGTATGAGCGGAGGATGGCATGACACATAGGATGAAAGACATGTCCGCTGATCCATTCATTCGAGCACACTGTCTTCTATCCTTACACATGTCTTTCTCATCCGGCGCACCGGATTTGAGTCCATCCTTTCTTGTACCCTTTTGCATGTCCATGGCGAGTGGCGGTTGTGAGAATGTGTTAGCAACATGGCAACAGCCCCTCTACATAGGGTGCCGTTGCAGTTGCAAGACGGACAAATTTCAAGCGTTCAGCGGCGTAGTCTAATTGGCCCGCTTACCCCTTGCTGAGCTGGCCAGGCAAGTGTGAGGTTTGGCAACACGTATGGATGCCAGTGCATGATCGCCTGCCAGCTCATCTCCTAGGCTCGAGCAGGTGGTGATTTGATGCTGAAGAGGATGATGTTGACGTAGTTAATACGGCCATAGAGATATTCGGTCATTGGAATATCAAAAACCCGATGGAAACGTAACAATGTTGGGGACGACGACATACCCCCAACTAAATAACATAAGAATTACATTCAACCGATGACTTTTTAGTTCATAGCTAATCATATTGTCGCCTTCACACAGTATAGTGTAACGCGCTATAGGCAGCAACAGAGTGCCAACATGCCCAGACTACTGCGCTAACTCAACTCTTACAGCAAACACAGTCATGGTGGAACAAGAGGTTGGTGAAAAACATACTTAGTTGAGTAGCGAGAGCGAGAGTAACAAGAGTAAGAGGCCAGTGATCTCTTAGCCACGGTTGACTACGCCACCCACTCGAAGAGTTTGAAGTGGGGCCCTGTCGCCACCCCGGGGTCGAACCAAACCGGTCGGCCAAAAGGCCACCGTGGTTTCTCATACCTCAGATCGACAAAGTGTGTGGCCCCGTAGGATCAGCAACCCGGGCAATAACGAGACAACAAGCATTGCATGCAAGGTACAAGAACCACAAACCACATCGACCACGAGCGTATGTGGTGCATGCATCTCTCAGTGTATCTCTCATGTTTCAGCCATCACATGGCTTATCACCAAATGTTTGAAGCAGTAAGACATCAGCTCCAACAGAGGTGAGCATGGTCGAGCCCAACGATATTGTACCCGGCAGAGACGCCAGTGATGCACGGCTCCATAGCTTCAGTCATGCTCAGTCACCTGCAAGAATGGTGTGTGTGTGAATGGAAGAAGTCAAGAGGTCACTTGCGTGTTTGACAGACAAACTAACACTCCCCCATGACCCACAGACGAACAGCCCATACACCACACGAAGGAGCACATTACAAGAGACAGACAAAGGATGTCAATTCAGCCAGGAGCATCGCGTGCCCGCAACAATCCAACTGCATGCACAGCTGCCTTGAACATTCCACTACTCAGAGCTTTGGTAAGAAAGTCCGCACGCTGCTGACGTGTGTCGACCCAGATGACCTGGTCCTCTCCTGCGGCAATGCGCTCACATGCAAAGTGATGCTCAACGTTGATGTTTTATGTGCATGAATAATACATGCCATCATGCTCAGCAATTGCCGTGGTGCTCTGATTGTCTTACCGTAACGTGATGTAGTGGATGGGCATGCACAACTGCTGTAGCAAGCGAGAAAGCCAGACACTCTCACACGTACCTGCGCCAAGGGCAACATACTTAACCTCACTGGAGCTACGTGCAACACAACCTTGCTTACCGCTTTTCCACGAGATGGCGGTTCCACCCACGAGAAAGATGTAACCGGTGCGACTACGAGCATCTGCATTCTGGGCCCAGTCACTGTCAGTGTAGCCATCACTTACCATAGAGGGTTGTGATCTGTAGCACAGTCCCACACGCGTAGTGGATTGTGCATAGCAAATGACACGCAGTGCAGCCTTGAGGTGCTTTTGTCGAGGTTGCTAGGAATACTGAGCAATGAAGTTGACCGCAAAGGCCACGTCCGCTCTAGTAGTGGTGGGACCCAATCACATTGAGGTAATTGGTGACATCGACAGTCTCCCCCAGCTGAGTCACGTTGAGTGCCTTCAGAAGACGCTTTCGAGCTAGTGTCATGGGTGTTGACGCAATGGGGGTGTCAACGAGCATGGTTGAGAAACGCTCCCCCAGGCTACGAATGTAGGCAGCCTAATTGACGTACAGTGTCCCGCTCAAGCTCCATCTCCAGGAACACCCAAGCAGGACCCAAGTCTTTCATTTTGTAAGTGGACTGCAAAAGGCCTTTCACCGACTGAACTGCAGAGGGACAGGGTGACGCAATAAGGAGGTCATCCACATAGACCAAGACTGTAACCAAGGGCTGCAATGGTGCACTCAGAAAGAGTGCAGGGTCAACTGTGCTCAGACGATAGCCACCCTTCTCAAGGATGGCCGAGATCTCCAGGTTCCAGCAGCAAGGGGACTACTTGAGCCCGTAGAGGGCTTTACGCAGCCGCCAGACTTTGTTGGTGCCATCCGTGAACCCCGGAGGCTGCACCATGTAGATCTCCTCATCAAGGCGTCCATGCAAGAATGCATTGTTGACTTCCATCTATTCCAACTCCCAACCGTGCTGGGCGACCAGGCTTAAGAGAGCTCAAGCTATGGTGTAACGTCCCATAGGTGCAAACGTCTTGTCAAAATAGATGCCAGGGATGTGGGAAAATCCCTTGGCAGTGAGTCGTGCCTTGTACCTATCGAGAGTACCATCAGGCTTCAACTTACGTCGAATCACCCTGCGAGCTGAAACTGCCTTGCGGCCAAGGGGGAGGTCAACAAGCTCGAAGACCTGATGCTCATTCAAGGCTGTGAGCTCCTCCTGCATGGCCTTTTCCCTGAGGTCTGCATCAGCTGCCTCTCTTTCCTGGCGCACTGTAGTGGGCTCAACAGGAAGGGAGGGAAGACCGCTGACCACAAAGCATGCGGCCACATAGCTGGCGTCTGAAGCATCCAACGTACTGTGGAACTCATGAGCGACCAGTGCTTAGCCCACTGCACAGTTGGGGTGGACCACGCTCACCATAAGACCCAGTGTATCAAGGCCAGTTGGTCTGGCATAGCCGTTTCCCATGAGTGTAGGGCTCAGATATAGCCGGGGGAACATCTGTGACAAGCGGTGAGATTGTCTCACCAGAGACCACAGGTGACCAGAGAATGACGGGCTGTGAAGACGACTAAGACACAGTGCCAGGAGACATTGTGCTACGGCATCAGCAGGCCATGGTGAATCGCTTAGAGGCACCGACATAGAGTGAGAGGACGAAGAGGGGGAGGAAGCTATCGAAGGGTCGGACGAGGATGGAGGCGTAGTCCTGAGGGTGTCAAAGAGGGACACATCAGGTGGGTCTGAAGTGGAACGTGTCTGGGAAACAGGGGAAGGGTCGACGAGAACGGAGGCTGGAAGAGAACCACCCCCCCTCCCCAAGCCGACGGAGCGAGGACAAGGAAGAGGGTGGAGCAACATGGGACAGGTCTCGAGGAAAGACGTCCTCGAAAAAGAGGGCGTCACGAGACTCAACAACGCGGGCACAATCGGGGTCCTAGGAGCGCCAGGCTTTGGACATGGCGGAGACCCCGAGAAAGGTGCACAATCGAGCACGTGGACTAATTTTGCCGTCACGAAGGTCCTCAGGAAGCCAAACGGCGGTGGCACAGCCCTAGACACGAGCAAGGCAGAGGTCTACACGACGACCAAACCAGCGTTTGAATGGAGTGACATGGAGTGGGAGGAGACCGTGTGGAACACGGTTCCAGACCCACGTCATGTATGCCATGGCTTCAAAAGAGAACAGGGGTGGAAGGTCTGAGGCAGTGAGGAGGGTGCAAACTCTATCAGCAAGTGTACGATTCCATCGGTCAGGAACACCATTTTGTTGGGGTGTCTAGGGAGCAGTGGTTTTGACAGTCACACCGCGAGAGGACAAAAATCGAGAGGTAAGACCAATGAATTCACCGCCACGGTCACAATGAAAGACACAAAGGCGATGACCACAAGCAACTTCAGCCTGAGGGAGCCAAGATTCAAGGGTGGAGCAAACGTCACTCTTTTGTTTGAGAGCAAAGACTCAATGCATGCCAGAAAAGTCATTTGTGAGACAAAGTACGTAGCGTCCGACACCTCCAAGAGTGTCATGAGAGGGGTCACATGACATCAGCATGCAACAAGTCATTAGGGTGAGAACTGCGAGACCCTGAAGTGCTGAATGGGGACCGATGCATCTTGCCCTGAGCACAGTCAAGATAGTCAGGGGGACAAGGAGCCGGGAACGTGGCAGTATCAAGGCCATCGGCGGGGAGAACATGAAGCAGGCTGTCCATGGCTGCGGTATGGATGTGGCACAGGCGGCGGTGTAGCAGTTGTGCATGAGCAGGTGAGAGAGAGCGCGTGACATGCACATGGGCAGCGGTGGTAGGAGACAGTGCAAATGTAGGGACACGGAACAGACGATCACAGCGTGTGTCTTGCAAGAGAATGCGACCGGACGTGCAGTGAGAGACAGAGGCAATGCCATAACTAGACGAGAAGTCCATGCCCTGATCGTCGAGTATCATGACAGAGAGCAGACTCAGCGCAAGCAAAGGAACGTACAAGACATCTGGCAAGAACATTTCCCCACTTGGGCCAACGAAGTGTACAACACCAACCCCTTGGACTGGGAGCAATTGGCCAGAGCTAGTGCGGACAAAGTAGACTTAGCCAACAAGACAAAGGGAGACAAAGGACATATGCGACGAGGTCATGTGGTGGGTGGCACGTGAATCAAGGATCCAGAAGCCACCCGACGCACGAACAGTGGAAGGATCACGACTCACTGTACCAAGGGCTGTATGACGAGAGAATCGCTGACCACAGGCTGCAAGGCAATGAGGCAAATGCACAGATTACTAATCATCAATCCACGACACATAGGGGGGTGGGCAACCGAGAACATGACCGGACGAACAACCACGTAACGTCCCATCACCAACACATGCAAGAAGCTCCGACCCAGAGCCTTCACTCTCACCTCCCTGATCACAAAGGTGGCGCTGATGAACAACGTGAGACACTGTTGCGTCCAACTGGCGCTCGTCGTCAGGAGGTTCCGGCGTGATGACCACCGCAAAGGATGGGCGATAAGATGGAGACGCCCAGCTGGGTGGAGAGTAGGCACCGGATGGTGGGCCGTAGAAGATGGGCCCACCATACCCCGGGGGCCAACCCCAGGGGTAAAGGAGAAGAGGTGGAGAAGCAGTGGTGTTGTATACGACAGCGTTGGTGGCGACGGGTGACCCCCTACTAGAGGGAGCAGAGGAAGGAGCAGCGGAGGGCGTGTAAGAGATGCCACCGGAGCCACTAGAGGAGCGCGCCCAGTGAGCACGCATGGCAGAGGCCAGACGATCGTTGTCCGGCGGTGATGGGCACTTGGGTGTAGAATGGCCAACGGAGCCGCAGTTCCAGCACGTGATAGTGCTGGGGGTGTTGTCCGTGCCCTTGGCCTTGCCACGGCCGCCTTGGCCGCCAAAGCCCGAGTTGCCACTGCCCTTGCCCCGCCCACGACCATGGCCTCGCCCCCCTACCTTGGTGGAGTAGAGTTGTGGCCGAGGTAGAAGGAGAAGAGGAGGAGGTAGAGGAGGATGATGAGGAGGGCAATGCAGTGGTGGCAGCCACAACTACTGCACGGTGAATCCCTTTGTTTTGGAGGGCACTCCACCAATCAGTAAAGGCATTAGGAGGTGAATTCTCAAAGGGATCAAATCCCTGGTGGAGAGTCAACACGAACTGGCTCGGCTGCAAGCCTCTGAAGCTCAGAGGCCTTCACCTCTCTAAAGATATCAGAGGGTTCAGGAATGAGGCTAATCACAATGCAGAGAACAACAGGTAGTTGGCCAGGCGCTGCCTTACCAAGATCGTTCAAAAGATGAAGGTTGCGCGCCCAGTAAGCATCCGCAGTCTCGTCTGCATGCATGGAGAGCGTGTTGAACTGTACAGTGAGGACACTCTGTGCGGCATGCCCAGTGACAGTCGTGCGGTGCTGGATGAGAAAATAGGCACCGACCGGGTTGGAAGAGGTGCGGCGGGTAGTGTCAGCGTTTTAGGATCCTATCTCATCAGTGAGATCATCGGGTCCAACGTGAATGAGAGCACGCACAACCCGCGCAGAATCAGAGTTAGAGGGTATAAAGGGAGGATTAGGAGAGGGATTGGGTACATGATACTACTCCCAGAGCTGCTCACCTTGTGCCCGAGCACTGAAACAAACTTCCCATGAAGCGAAAGACAGGTTAGGAGTGAAGTGTGGTGGCACTGAATCAAAGTCAGGCTTGCGTGTGGAGGGCTGTGCAATATCTTTAGTTGCGGTGGCTCCAGCTGCTACCGCAGCAATAAGAGAGCTGGAGGAAAGAGAGCCGGAGGTGTTGGAAGTGAAAGCAGAGGAGTTGGAGAATGCAGCAGCAATGTCAGCAGCGGCTAACACAACAGGTGTATTGCACAATATAGGTTGCAAGTGACTAAGCATGAGATCAACAATGTGGTCGCCGAAAGTATCCTCATCACCCTGTTTCCGTGTGCAACTTTTCTTCTGCAACAACCTGTGCAGTGAGGGTTGCTTGAAGAGTAGCACTCTCTTTGGGCAATTCTTCGTACAATGCTGCAAACTTGTCATCGTCGACAGGCATGGTGAGTGAGAGTCACTCAAGGAAACCTCGGTAGAGTTTCCCTTGCCCCAGTGGGTGTGGGAATTAAGGAAGAATGAAGCTTGGATGAGTGAGGCTCCAGGACAGTGTGAGCGAAGGAGCACGGCCACAAGAGGAGAGAAAGGGAGGGTGCAAGAGAGGTGTCCAAGCAGCAGGGTGCTGAAGCTCACCAATGCTAACGTAGAAGAGCAAAAAATGGTGGCAAGGGAGATGCAGCAGATGCAGCAAGAACAGCCACTGAGGACGAGGTGGTGACGACAAGACACACAACCCCAGCAAGTGCAACTCCTATGAGGGTGGAGAAGACCGCTGCTTGCTGTGATCGCGACATGGATCTGAGAACCACACGATGAGGATGTTGGAGCAGAACACACGTGGGCAGTGGAGACGTGTATGGAGGCCACGGCGCTGGAGAGTGCAGTGGCTGTTGAGGCTGCTGCTGCTACGACTGTGCTAGCTGGTGCTGCTACCTGTGTGGCAATAATGACTATAGCAGCAGTAAGAGGGCCCTGGTCAGAGGCTGCTGCTGCATAGGTCTCAACAGCTCTGCCAGCAGCAGTGCTGGCAGGTGCACATGCAGCACATGCTGTAGCAGCAAAAGTAGAAGTGACAGCAGCACAGGAGACAAGCGTTGCTTCCAGAGCAGTCAGGATGTCAGGTCCAAATGACGTAGTAGCAGCCTGAGACGCGGCAGGGGACGCTTTACGACTCGAGGCTATCTCAGCTTCCTCTGTTGGGGTTGCCGTTGTAGGTAGAGCCGCAACACCTTGAGCAGCGCGCTGACATTGCCGACGTGTTCTACGGGAGATGGGAGATCTTACCGGAGATGCAGGATGATGTTGTTCTTATGGTGGTCCCGTAGTTGGTGCGTTTTGAACGGTCGATGAGTTGTCCGAGGGTGATTGGCAGTAGGCCGTGTACACTACAACGTCTTCATGCGCCTCGTCTTCTGTGGGGTCGTAGTCTTCTCCGGGGTGGTATTGAGGGCTATCACAATAGCGACAAAGACGTGCCCACGCTGCAATATCTGCCTCCTCCTCGTGGCGGTCAATGAGCTCTTTGAGGCGTGAGCGATCACGAGCCCCCTTTGGAGAGGTAGGGGCCGTTCCGATGTTCGGTGGTGCAGCCAAGGTTGCAAGTGAGGCCGTTGAGGCGGCCGATGATGCTGCTGCTAGCTTAGACGAGGGAGAAGAGGATTGCTGGACAGGGAATCTGTGGAACTGCGGAGCTATTGAGAGATGATCAGCCGTGGCAAGAGAGCCGTGAGGCTGTAGTCAGGAGCACCGTGGTGCTGATGTGATGCTGAGATCCTAGAAGCATGAAGGGAAGTGCTGCAGGATGACAGGCGAGGCCGCAGATGCGGCTGCTGTTGCTCAAGAGAGAGAGGAACAAGGCGCAGGGCAGAAGGGGCTGCTAGGCTCCGGAGCTGTTCGAGACACAACAGACCGGAGGAAACACATCTGTTGAGATGTGCGGGAATGAGCACCTCTGTGAGACTGCCTGCCAGCAGCACTGCTTAGCTGCTTACTATGATGTCTGAAGCAACGAAATGCAGACCTACAGCTGCAGGAAGTGCAGTGGGCCGTTGCGAGAGTGAAGTCGTACGGAAAGCTCCGAGCAGCGAGGCACCAAGGTTCTGATCCCGAGGGACTGAGTCAGCTGCGACAGGATGCTGTTGGATAGCAGAGCGGAGACGAGAGGCACTTACAGGCAGAGGTGTCACGAGCATCCGCAAACATGCAAATGTGGGCGTTGCGGGTGACAAACCACAGTCCTCTGTGAATCGCTTGAACGGAGGGTTGTTTCCCTCATGCTCTGATACGAGTAGGCAGCAGCAGAGTGCCGACATGCCCAAACTATTGCGCTAGCTCAACTCTTACAGCAAACACAGTCATGGTGGAACAAGAGGTTGGTGAAAAACGTACTTAGTTGAGTAGCGAGAGCGAGAGTAACAAGAGTAAGAGGTCAGTGATCTCTTAGCCGCGGTTGATTGGGCCACCCACTCGAAGAGTTCAAAGTGGGGCCCAGTCGCCACCCTGGGATCGAACCAAACCGGTCGGCCAAAAGGTCGCCGTGGTTTCCCACACCTCAGAGCGACTGAGTGTGTGGCCCCCTAGGATCAGCAACCCGGGCAATAACGAGACAAGCATTGCATGCATGGTACAAGAACCACAAACCACATCGACCACGAGCATATGTGGCGCATGCATCTCTCAGTGTATCTCTCATGTTTTTAGCCATCGTATGGCTTGTCACCAACGATATTGCACCTGGCAGAGACGCCAGTGATGCACGGCTCCACAGCTTCAGTCATGCTCAGTCACCTGCAACAATGGCGTGTGTGTGAATGGAAGAAGTCAAGAGGTCACTTGCGTATTGTTGACCGTTAAACTAACATGCGCGCACGTGAATTACGTGTGCATGCACGAAATCAATTTCAAAACTTTAGAAAATTGAAATAATACTACCAGCTCACCCTTCTGCAACACAAAATGAACCATATGCGGTTACATAAAGAATTTGACATTTTCCAGGGGTACATGGGGCTTGTTGTTCTTGTGCAGGGGCGGATGGGGTTTATGGTTCTGGCGGAGGGGCGAATGAGGCTTATTGTTCCGACGGAGGGGCGGATGAGGCTTATCGTTCTGGCGGAGGGGCGGATGGGGCTTATTGTTCTAGCGAAGGGGCAGATAGGGCTTATCGTTCCGACGGAGGGGCGAATGTGACTTATTGTTCGAAGGATAAATTGATCATACAATCCTAGGTTTTGCTCTGTCCTAATAGGAGGTGTCGGATGTAGGCAGATGGCGAATTCTTGGACCTACCTGAATCCTAGCCTATCAGATGTTCAACCTTAATAGTAGTGGTTGTTGAAGTAAGCCGAACTGAACGGTTTGAACGCAGGTCCTGTTCTGTTCTTCGTAAGCAGTTGGGTTCAGTAGGAATGAGTCCGACTCAAACATCCAAAACAATGTTGTGTTTTACCATACACAATGCCCTTAGAAACTCGTCATTTAGTCGGCGTACGAGGTAGGTCTCTCACGCCAGGTCGGAGTTAGGCGCTTACGAGATTTCCCGGAGGAGCTTGCCATGCACTCTTGCTGGCCGTCACATGTTTTTCAACATATTTTTCGGAACAGTCGCTTGCCTTCTACACCTGTCCTTTTCGTGGCTACTGGTCAGGACAAGTTTGTCCTTGTTCGAAACAAGGGGTATCTGGTCATTCCGCCCTTCTTGAAGACGGTCCGGCTATAATCGGGATGACTTACTGGCTAGCCGGCTTCAGACGCGTGCTCACCTCCAGGAGCTCACTCGCCCCAGCCGGCCAGGTGGCTTGTGGTCGTTGGTGATCTCCGAGGTTGTTGGGAGGGTGGCCGAAGGCGGATCGCAGGTGTGCTCGGACTCCGCCTTGGTATGTCGCCGGTTGGAGGAATTCCAATGGCTTTGCACTCTCGCAGCCGTCGCCGGTGGATATTCGCCTTGGTTGTCAAAGATATTCACGAAATTCAGATATTCGTCGTCGTCGAGCCAGACTGCAGGGAAAAGAGTTTAGTTATTACATTTTTACTTTTGTTTTCTGCTGCATTAGGAATCGATTGTTGTGCGGGCCACGATCCGTCGACACAAGGAGTTTGGTTGATCCC
>SZWC01019775.1:0-45612 GCA_023375785.1 Penium margaritaceum
GCAACGGTGGGGCGGGCTTCACCGGCCCCAGGGTTCAAGCTTGCGCCCTTGCCACGTGCGCTTTGATGTCGCTTCCTCGTTGGCGAGTCCAGCCGCGTCGGCGGTGGGGGTAGCGGTGGGAGGCGACCGCGTGAAGCGGGAAACGTGAGGCTGCGCAGGGCCTGCTCATCGCCCACTGCGCCTGCGGCACGCGTCCAGTTTGGACGGTGAGGGGGCTGGCAGGAGTGCGACAAGCTCTGCTTCCCAACGGCCAACACATCGAAGGCGGCGATGGCTTTCGTGCTTGCACCTACTCCGTCGCTGGCCCCGACTCGAGTTGGTCCGAATCAGCCCGAGTGAGGACGAGGGCTCCACAACAGCCAAGGCGACCTTTGCCGCATCCACCAAAAAGGGAGAACACATATAGAAAGAGCGTTTCTGAACCATATTAACTACAAAATGAGGAACCGAAAGACCGTTTCTAGAGAACACTTTTCGATTTTCGTCCAAAAGTGACAAAGCTGCAGATGGGATGACGAGGAAGACTGATAAACTGTTCGATTTAGGGTCAATTGCTTCAGCTCATTCGACTTCGGAAAGTAATGACTCTAATTATAGCTCCTAGACAACTATTTTTGTTGCCTAAGGCTATCGCGAAGTTTTTTGTAATGCATTGAACCACTTTTAGCACCTCGACAACATATAGTATACATCAATTGAAATTTAAAAAACTGAAAGCCACACACAAAAATTGATATCCAAAAGGGAAATTTTCAAATAGAGCTAAAAGAAAGCCACATAACCCCCAAAAACATTTATGAACATGCATGAAAGATGTAGAGAACATTGGGTATGCTATGTATGAACATGGACTTGGGTAAACCGTGAGCACACATGGTATTCATGCGTATCTCATTTATTTTTTGAGCATTCAGGGCATGTTGTGCCAAATTTTCTACCTGTGGGTGCGAGCTTAATGCAACGTGCGGTCCAGATATCCAAGCTAATTCATCCATCTCATGACAATTCATCGTAAAGTGCGGAACATAAAATTGAGACATGTTTTTATACAACATAACAAAAACCAGACAATTAATCTAAACAAGTGTTCTTCTCATCATTCCATGTTTACTAATGAAACTTTTTAAAGGCTCTTGAATTGATTCATAACAATGGAGGGTTAAACATGAAACTTTACCTCAAAAAATAGAAAACAATACTTACAAACTCAATTTCAAAGTTTTTATTCATGGAATTCAAAATTTTCAAATGGATTTTGTTGAGGAATGTAGTTTTTCACTAATGAACATTAGATTTTAAAAAAACAAATATCACATTATGTTATAATTTCATTAAATTCCAATCAAATTCGAACTTTTGGCCCACATTAATGGATTTATATTCACGGATGAATAATACCTTTCTACTAGATAAATTTTGTAATGTCTACATGGGACCGTACCATGTTTTTCCTTACCCTCAAAAGTCCTTTTTGTTCTTGGTTGGTGTAGCGTGCACACTGGGGGTGCTAGAAGTGGTTCTTAGAATTGCAAATTACATTAGCGCTAGCTTGAGGTGAAAAAAATAATTTTCAAGACATTATAGCTAAGAAATTTGCTTTTCAAATTCGTAACAGTTGAATCAATTGACTAAAGCCTACATAATTTTCATGTTTTAAATCGAGGTGTATGCTTTCATGAAGAATGAAGTTAGAACAATGATAGATAATTATGATATTACTCGTTTCAAATGTATTCATTGCTGATTATGAATAGCTACGCAAATGTAATGGTGTTGTTCTTCATTTTAAATAACAGAAAACTACTTAGAAATGATTTTAAAAATTGATTGAATGGAGAATAACTCACATACATCATACAAAGTGGTGAAATTCATCGTTAAAACGTTTTAAAATTTTAACCCTCATAGGCAATTATGATTATAATAAAGTTTATGGGTGTTATGTTTTAGACTTAGGTGTAACATATTCTTAAGCAGAGACAACTAATAAAATTTCTAATTATGTGTATTCATGAAAATTAAATCAAAATTTGTGACATGTTTACATGAACATCGGAAACGGTTTATTTGCAAAAATTAATTTCGGAAAATTTTTTAAATGAATAAATAAAATATTTCTTTTAGAATTTTGAGGTTGCTTCTTTATTTCATTGGATCTTTATTTTATGGAATTCGAATCTTATGAAAATGGTTTTTATTTAGAAACGTTTTCTATTCATCAATAAATAATGATTACAGACCATAATTTTCATTTCTAGTTATTTTTATAAAAGGAATCCAAAACACCCTAAATTGTTTACTAATGTTGAAGAAATTATATTATTACATGTTTTGTTAAAACGAAATATGAGGATTTTGTCAACAAGATCAATTTTTAAGCATTGTGCGTTGTTTAACATTGTTTTTTACGTACTCTTGGCTTTTAAAATGTATGGAATGATTTTATGAATGGTCATGTTTCTTTCCAATGTGTGGATTCTTGTTGTGTGGGCTAGAGCATCGTTTACTTTATCTTAAGCGTTGTCTTGTTCTTGAAATTTTTTCCATGTTTCATTTGTTGTTTGATGGCGGCTATGGAGGCGCTCATTGTGCTTCTAAGTGTTCCAAATGACTTGGTGCCGGCTCTAAGTGACGGAAACGATTTTGAAGGCATTCTACTCACATTCATTGATTTTCAATGTCTTATTGTAGCGGATTGGAAGGAATCCTTGGCCAACTAGGCCAAAACCGCGGTGCTTGAGGGTCTCCGACCCTCAAGCCATCCCGTCCAACCGCCCACAGTCCCAGGTGACCCTGCTCGAGCCACGTGGCTCCTTTGACCGGTCAGCGTGGCACTGCCACGCTACACTTATTACTTGTAGTATTTGACGATTTATTTATGGTTTAGGTTGTCTTTTTGGAAAGTTGAATGACTATTAGAGGCGTTGATGCAATTGCATGTCTGGTTATAAGCTTAGTTGACTATTGGCACACCCGACGATTGACAATTTGTTTCTCCTAGACTCTGTATAGAGAAGAACGAGAAAGAAATATGTGAAATGGAAGGGGATGATCATGAGATTTGATACCATATAGCCATTTTTTGGGATGTATAGGAGGACAATTACCTGTTTCATTGTACCTGGGAGACATAGACATAGTAATTATTGTGAACTGAATTATGTGTCCGAGGAGTCACTTCTGCCCACGTTGAAGGTAGCCTATGGTTTTTCTCGAGACCGTATGGGTCAGGCTGTCAACCATGTCACGTTCAGCACGTTTGAGACCTCGTTGCTCAGATTCCGAAGCTGTAAGAATGTTTTGTTTTCACTGCCGTTATGCCTTCTTCCGAGTCTGGTACGTACGATTGCGACAGTGTGCGTTTCCGCTGTCTTCTAGTTCTTTAGCAATAGATCTTGCGTCTTTCGCGGAACCGGCAAATGGTTCAATAGTAGCAGCTTTCATCTGTATGCAAGCCAACAGCAGTAACGTGTTCACACCGAGGTCGACATGCACGAAAACAAAACTCTTCACAGTAGAAAATGAGTTTTAAAGGACATCCTTTGTTGAGCCGATCTTGCCCATCATCCAGCCGATCTCGAGAGCCTTCTAGACCGTAGAGATCGTTCAAGATGTCCGCGTCGCTGCGACGAGTCACATGGAAGGCTGAAACGCATATCTGGGTGAAGGCAAAAGAGATGTCGAGGAGGAAAGCGTTTGCGAAAACGCGGTAAGGATGGCAACTGACGAACAGTGAAGTTATCATAATTACCCCGGAGATCATTCAACGAAGAGGAAGCCGCTAGATGTTTGAAACCTCATGCAGAAAAGTGCCCCAGTTGCNCCATGGCGAGACCCCAGGACTCGCTACAACGAGAATATCACCAAAGAGCTTCTATTCTCAGAAACCCAACTCGAGCTACCCTAAGTCTTAGTACGATATCCAGTCTTCCCACTATCTCAGTTTTGGTCTCAGTACTGCTCCAGGGAACATACTTTTATGCCCAACGGAGCTTAGACGGTGAACAGGTGAACTTTTTGAGACAAAAAATGATTTCCAGTTTGGGAAAATTCAGCTATTCATAGTTAACGGTCTGTGTACTTCAATGACAAGTGTCGAAATAGTTGAACATATGTATACAAGTGTTGAGTTACGATTGAGGCATAGTAGGGGTCCTTTGGTCGATTTTCGGGTGACACGTGTAGATTTGCGTCGTGAGTGGTATTCGAGAAATTCTGCCGAGAAGTCTAGGTGCTTCGTGTTACACCGAACGAAGCGTAGATAGTCGACAAGTAGAAGTTGTGAGGCAAAACACGATTTAGAATTTGGGACACTTGAGCAATTCATTATTAGTTGTAAGTGTACTTCGATGACAAGTGTCCAAGTTATCAACATATACAAACAGATGCCGATTTACGAATGACGCATAGTTGGGGTCGTAGGGTCAATTGTCGAGCGACGCGTGCAAAATCGTGCAGTGAGTGGTCCGGTTCTAGAAGGTCTGCCAAGAAGTCGGGGGTTTTCGAGAATATGCGAGATGCATATTTATAAATCCATGTTTGTCTTGGTGCGTCGAGAAGTGGACAGAAAGGTCGTGAGACTTCTCTTCGTAGGTTTGCGAAAGTGGTCGAAAGGTTTTGGAAGATTGGGGAATATTCACGGACGGCAGGTCAGTTGGTGTGTTTGCCCTCGACCGTTGGAGTGAACATCGCGGTATTCGCAACTCGATGGGTTGTTTGTGTAGAAACATACACAAACAAGTCTCTAATCTCCAGCATGTCGATGGGACGTACACGAGTCCCTAATCTTTTCGAGTGGGTTGGTTGTTTGAGTCCCGCAACCAAAGGGTTTGCATGCGCTCGATCTCAGACGGGCCCAACAATCGAGGTTTGAGTTTCAAACAGTTGGATCCATGGAGCTCGATGTTTGCTAGACTGAGGGAGATATTGTCGCCCAAGGCGACGATGTTGTTGTTGCGATGCCTTTGCGAGGGTTTGCCGTGTTTTCCCCCACATGGTGGTGAAGTCTCAGCGTTGAACGTTGACCGCGGGAATGTTGTTGCGACTTTGTAGTCCTACGGGTGTGGCAGGAAGTTCGGCATACATCACTCTAAATGGGGTTTTACCCGTTGTGGTGGAAACACCTGAATCATATGCGATTTCTGCGGTCGGGAGTTTTTGTGCCCAATGTGTCCCGTGAGGTGCTCATGATCTTCGATTAAGCTAATCGAGCGTTTGATTACTCCGCTCGGTTTCGCCATCAGATTGAGGGTGAAACACTGTTGAAAGTTGAATCATGTTGTCGTAGCGAGTCATTAGTTTGCGTAAAAACATGGATGGTGAATGGACTCTCTTTGGCTCATGATTGTTCTACATACGACGTGTAGACGCAGAATGTTGTTTAGAAAGAGCCGTGATGTTCCCTTGACGGTAACGGTGGTTGTTATCGGGATGAAGTGGGGCATTTTGGAAAACCTGTCGACGACCACGAGGATTGCGTCATATCCCTCAGGTGTGACCGGTAATCTTGTGACAAAGTCCATGGAAATGTTTGCCCATGCTATTGTCGGAACGGGGAGCGGTTGCAAAAGTCCAGCTGGCCTTGTGCGACAAGATTTTTGTTGCTGACATGTGTTGCAGGACTTGCAAAATACGGCCACATCGGACTACATCTTGCCCCATCAATGATTTTTTGACAGTTTCTTCAACGTCTTGATATCTTTGAAGTGTCTACCCGGCCCTGTGCCGTGGTATTCTTCGAGCAGGATACGGCAAAGTTCGTCGCTTGGAGGGACAACCACTTGGCAAGTGAAGCGTCGTCGCCAGTAGGGTGCGTCGAACCAGAATTTTGTTTAATCGTATCCCCCGTGCTGCTCGTAGGCTCATGCAAACAGTCGCTCAATGTACGGGTCGTTGTAGCTATAGTGTTGCCACGTCGGCCATGAAACTTGGTCCGTAACTGAGTATGTCCGCCGGGTTGATTTTTTCTGGACGGTACTCAACATTGTAGTCGAACACGGATTCAAGGAACTCTATCCATCGAGTTTGACATGAGCTCAGATTCGGTTGCGTCTTTAAAATCTCTAGTGCATGGTGGTCGGTGCGCAAGATGCATCGGCGACACAATTGATAGCATCACCACGTCTTGAATGCGTGCACGAACGCCGGCATCTCTTTTTCATGTTCTGCGTAGTTGAGTCATGGTCCTCACATTTTTCGAGAATGTTAACCATCTCTTTCTCATGTAGGCAACCGATTGTTCACCGTTGCCAAGGTCTTGAAGAAGAACCGCGCAAATGGCTTGCTCTGATGCATTCGTGGCCATAACCTAGTCGACCGTTGGATCGACTCATCGTAGGGCTAGCGTCGAGGTCATAACATTCGGCAAAGCGCTGAATGCTTCTTTTTTGCTGTCTCCCCACCGCCACTCGTTTTCTTTTCAAGTGAGGTTGGAAAAAGGTGTTGACACTCGGGCGTAGTCCTGTACGAATTCCTGGTAGTGTTTGCAAAATCCAAGAAAAACATGAATTTCTTGAATGTTGGTGGGCATTAGCCAATCACCGATCTCTGCCACCTTTTTCAGATCCATGGTGAGCCCTTCACCGTTGATGACGTGACCTAAAAACTGGATCGAATGACGACCGAAGTCGCATTTTGAGAGTTGTCCAAAAAAAATCTATCTTTGTGAAACTTTGACAGCTTTTCGAAGATGTCCATCGTGCTCCTCCGGGGTATCACACTATAATGTTGTTAAGGTACACCACGACAAAACCGTCAAGGTACGGATGAAAAATGTTGTCCTTTGCCGCCATAAACGTCGTCGGGGCATTTGTAAGTCCAAACGACAACCGTGAACTCAAAGTGCTCGTAGCGAGTTCAGAACGCCGTCTTCTCGATGTCGGTATCTGCCATGTGAATCTGGTGATATCCGTTGCGTAAGTCAATTCTACTGAAAATTCATTCCCCTCGGAATTGGTCAAAAAGTTTGTCAGCTCGGGGAAGAGGGTAATGGTTCTTGATGATAGCGTCGCTCAATACCCGACAATCCAAGCACATCTACATCTCGGCAGTTTTCTTTTCTTCCGAAAAGTACTTGTGCGGCATATGGTGACGTGGATGGTCGGATGTCCCCTAATCAAACATCTTGTCAAGCTGCTTTTTCATCTCGGTCTGCTCGTAATTGCTCATCAAATAGGTCCCTTGAATTGTATGTCTGTTACAGTTCGATGCGATGGTCGATGTCTTGTTGAGGAGATAAGTCGTCGGGAGTTCATCGTGGAAGACGTTTGCAAATTCCTAGACGAGGAGTGCGAACTCTTTGGGTATCATCGCGAACTTCGTTGGTGCTAATGTGAAGAGGCCGATGATGAGTCAGCTTCTACCACTTCCGCTTCGTCCATTGGCTCGAGATGTATGAGCCACGCACGAGCTCCTCGCCAAATACTGTGCTTGGCCACGTTGAGCGGTATCGGTTGCACAGGTTGTCGCTTTTCTACTTTTGTGGTTTCCTCTACTGCTTCTGCCGTCGGATTTTTTCCCGAACGCAGAAGTTTTCGCTTGGTGCCGTCAATCTCCACGTAGACGGCACCGCCGCTCTAGTCGATGTGCAATTTTTTCCGGTAGAAGAGCTCTTGTTCGAGGATGATTTTGTGATCTCTCATTGGACAAGACCTCCTGACAGTTACATCTCGTAGATCTCCCACTTGACTTTTGCATTCTTAAGGTTGAACTTTGAGTAATACTGCCAGTTTTTCGTCCTCGTACCCTTCGTCGAACTTGGTGATCTTAGAAATCCTCTGCGGTGATGTAGATTGTTCAAATGGGCAATTGTTTGGTGCAGGTCGCTCCTCACAGACAAGAGTCGTGCCTTTTACTCCTGCCCTTTGCCATTTCCCGACTCATTCCTCGATGGCTTCTCCCCCTTTTTGGCCTGGTGCTTGTTCCAACAATTGCGAGAAATGTGCCTGACTTTCGCGCAGTTGTAGCAGGTTTCCGTATCTCTCTGGACGACGGTGTACTCTTCCATTGGAGTCGAGGAATCCATCGACAAGTTTTCTCCATTTCCACGAGAACTGTGGTGATGAGGTCGCCAGTCACAAGATTTCTAGATGTGAGTGTTATAGTTTGCGCTATTGATTTTTTTTGTTGCTACGATCATCCGTGGCAGTTCGTTCTCGACTGTCGGGGCGAAACATCAAGGTCTCGACACGTGGTGGGCTATTTCTGTAATGACAGAAATGCTCACTCGCAAGGCTAGGGGCTCGTCTATGTCTGGTATATAAGACTTCTCCCCCTTTTAGTCGCGACGTCCCGGCGTGTAGAGATGTGGCCCGGTGATGGCAATAATAGCCCTCGATGAGGTGATTGATGTCTTGGAGGTCGTAGTAGGGTTCCTAGATGTTATGCGCGGATTTGTAGCCGTGCCACTTGACAAGATATTGTGTGGTATTCTCTCGTCGTCAATGGCCGAGGATGTCCTTGATGATTTATGCGATGTCCTTTCCCACTAGCATAGAAGGAGGGAGAGGGATATCCCTGCTAGGGACGTTCTCTCTGGAATCTTGGTATTGCTTGAGTCTGCTGATATGAAACACCGAATGAACTTGCATAGCATCAGGGAGTTTGAGTCGTGCAACCACGGGAGTTTGCATGCACTCAATCTGAAACATTCCCAACCAGCGGGGTTTGAGCTTTCAGAAGTCGGCTCCGTGTAGTTTGATGTTGGTCGAGCTGAGAAGGGATTCTTCACGAGTCAAGAAACCATCGTCACTTTGATATTGGTCAGCTGTTTGTTTCATTGCTGCTTGTATCTTCGAAAGCGTTTGTCGTGTTTCCACCTTGAGAAGTCTTGGCCTTAAACATCAACTGCGCGAATATTGCTCCGACTTTGACAGGTAGTTTGACTGGTGTGGTAGGAAGTTTGCCAAACACCACTTCAAACGGGGTTTTACCCGTTGTGGTGGAGATCGCCGAGTTATATGCGATTTTGGCAATTGGAAGTTCTTGCGCCGAATCTGTCCCATGCGGTTTGCATAATGTTTGAAGAAGTTGTTCAAGTGTTTGGTTGATTTGCTCTCTTTTGTAGTCGGTTTGAGGATAGAACACCGTTGATAGCAGGATCCGACTGCCATCACGAATCATCAGTCTGTGCAAGAAACGACTCATAAATCACCATCTCTGTCGCTCGTGATGGTTCTCGATATCCGTGTAGCCGCATGATGTTCTTCAGAAACAGCCGCGCTGTTCCTTTGGTGGTGATGATGGTTGTAGACGGAATAAAATGAGACATTTTGGAAAACATGTCAACGGCCACTAGGATTGTGTCATACCCCTCAGGTGTGACCGGTAATCAGGTGACAAAGTTCATGGAGGTGTCGTTCTAAGGTTCAGTCGGCACCGGGAGCGGTTGCAGGAGTTCGAGTGGCCGAGTGCGATGGGATTTTTGTCTCTAACATGTGTCACAAGATTTGCAGAAGTTGGCCACGTCGGATTACATCTTGTCCCACATGTAGCTTTTTGCCAGCTTCTTTAACATCTTTTCTTCTCCGAAATTTCCACCTAGACCTGTGTCGTGGCACTCTTCGAGCAGCATGCAACGAATTTTGTCCTTTGAGGGAATGACCACCTGGCAAGTGAATCGACACCGCCAATACGGTGCGTCATACCAAAACTTTGCCTTGTTGTATTCGCCATGTTGGTCATAGCCTCGCGTGAACAGTCGCTCAAGATACGGATCTTACTACAGCCGTAGCGTTGCTGCCTCAGCCATCACATCATGTCAGTGGCTGAGCGCATATGCCTGGTTGGTTTTTCCTGGCCAGTACTCAATATCGTAGTCAAATCCGGATTTGAGGAGCTCAATCCATCGGGTTTGGTGCTGACTAAGGTTCAACTGCGTCGTCAAATGTTTCAGTGCATGGTGGTCGCTTCGTGTGATGAATCGGTGGCACACCAGATAACACCTCCATGTCTTAAATGCATGTACGGCTGCCAGCATCTCTTTCTCGTGTATGGCGTTGTTGAGTTCTGGTCTGTGTAGTTTTCTTCACAAGTATGCAACCTGTTAGTCTCCATTGACCTGGTCTTGTAGGAGGACCACGCTGATGGATCAATCTGAAGCACCTGTAGCTATGATGTAGTCGACCGTTGGATTGGCTAATTGTAGGGTTGGCGCCAAGGTTAGAGATTTGTGCAATGCGGTAAACACTTCTTGTCTGCTTTGTTCCCAGTGCCACTCATTTTCTTTTCGAGGTCGGACAGAGGCGTAGACACTCAGGCATAATCTCGCACAAAATGCCAGTAGTAATACAAGAAGCCAAGGAGAACTTGAACGTCTCAAACGTTGGTTGGCATTGGCCAATCAACAATTGGTGCCAGTTTCTTGGATCCATGGTGATCCGTCCGCCGTTGATGACGTGACCCATAAACTCGATCAAAGGACGACTAAAGCAGCACTTTGAGAGTTTTTTTAAAACATTTCTCTCTTTGTAAAAATTTGAGAGCGTTTTCGAAGATGTCCATCTTGGTCCTCTGTGGTGCGGTCGTACACCAAAATGTCGTCGAGGTATAACACGACAAAATCATCAAGGTATGGACAAAAAATGTTGTTCATTGCCACCATGAATGTCACCGGAGCATTCGTAAGTCTCTACGGCATTACCATAAGCTCGAAATGCCTGTAGCGAGTTCGGAACACCGTCTTCTTGATGTCTATGGTTGCCACACGTATCTGGTGATAACCACTATGTACGTCGATTTTGGTGATTATTTGAGCCCCTTCGAGTTTTGTCAAAATGTTCATCGTCTTGACGACCAGGATAGTGGTTCTTGATGGTAGCGTCATTCAATGCCTAGTAGTCCACGCACATCCGCATCTCGCCAGTTGATTTGCGGGAGAAAATCTGAAGAATGACGACTTGAGGATGGATGTCTGTGGGGGTGTGGTACGCTTTGCGGGTTGAGGCAGAATCATGGTGCTGGACACGAGGCCTCAGGTGGAGGTAACGACGCACTGAAGGGTCGCGCACGTGAAACGGGCAGTCGTCAGATTGCAAGTTCCGATCTAACAGCTGCGCAACTCGTGCACTCAGAAGCTCAAACTTCACTGAGCAAAGTTTGAGCTTCCAAAAGAAAAAAAGTGTATGCCTGGACTTGACCAGTGGACGAATTCGATAACCAGGATGTTTTACCCATACAGGGTTGGGCGACCACCCAGTGAATTCAAAAAGTCCATTTTCTGGGTGACATTGAAAAGCGTGCAATACGATTCAAAATACTTGATAAAATTCAAAGATCAGTACAATATCTTAAACCAGATGATACAACTGCACAGCATGCCATGCACTATCATCAGTAAGAGAGGCACCTCCTTCACTACCTGATTTTGGCGTGAATTAATGCGTGTTCCGGCAGTCAGATCCAGCTACCAACAGCGTTCCATCCTCAAACTGACAGAAAAAGCGAGTGAACCAATCACATGCTTGAACAGCGCCCGTACTCTTTGCGAGCCGTATGGCACCAACTGGGCAGCCAAACTGCCCATGGCCAAATTGGCATTCAACTATGCTACATCCAATGCAATAGGTAAAATTACATTCAAAGTTGTTTACAGCAAACTTCCCGCAACACCGGTAGGACTGCAGAGCCAAAGCAACATTCCCACGGATGACATTCATTGCAAGGATTTCTCCAGCGTTTAGGAAGCAACACAACAGATATTCGCAAAGACACAAGGTAGTATGAAGCAAGCGGCCAACCGAAATTGCAGCAATGACGTGTTTAGTGTAAGCGATAGTGTCCTACTCATCTTGGAGAACATCAATCTTTGCAGAGAGGAATTTTCAAAGAGCAAACCCCGGTGGTTGGGATAGTTTCAGATCGAGCAAATGCAAACCCCTGCCGTCACTCATCTTTGTCTAAAACATGGCAAACAACCCCGTCTTCTACATTGGCAAGGTGAAGCAGTACCGGGACCCTTGTGAGCACTTCTCCAGCAGAGACGTCAAACCTCCACCTCCTATTTAAGTACATGGCTATATGCATTACATGATTGAAGACATCCTTGGACATCAACACCATGGAAGAATGATGGATTATGTAAGAGTGAATGCTTTCTGGATGTTAATACTTTATGTGTGGAGAGCAGTGTCGCAGCGGAAAGATAGACTTGGACATTTTTGGAAGCCAGAGTTGGAAAACACATGTTGATTACAATGAACAGTGTACCGGAACACCTTCACCTTCAACCCTCTTTGCTGCCCCACTGCTGCCACAAATTCTTGCATGCACCACAAGACATCACTCTTCCTCTTGATGATGTATAGGTAGAGCTTGCAGCTGTGATCGTTGATGGAGGCCACAAAGTAGCGAGCACCCCCAATGGAGCTCTTGAATGGCCCACACACGTCAGTGTGAACAACCTCCAACTTCGCCGATGCACGTGTACTTTTGCCATCAAACGGCTGCCGTGTTACCTTGCCCACCACGCACAGCTTGCACACAACATTCTTGGCTCAGTCGAGGCTCTCGACCTCAAGACTCACACCACTTCCTTCTTTGCCATGTCCTTCACTGTTGCAGGTGCAACGTGGCAGAGGCGGTGGTGCCATAGGTCTAGGTCCCCATCGTCGTTATTCACGAGGAAGACGGCGTCAGTCCTTGCCGCATTGGCAAGAACCTTGGTAGAAAGAAGGTACAGGTCCTCCTCCCTCTTGCCATGTGCGATTGCACATGGCAAGAGGGATGATGGCCTCTTTCTTGTTGAAGAGTACCTTGAGCCCCTTGTCAGTAAGGCGACTCATTGACAGCAGGTTTGGCCCAAAGTTGGGCATGTGAAGCACGTTGTAGATGGTGTACATAATGACTTTCCCGTTCACCACCGACTCGATGCAAATATTGCCTTCGCCCGCGGCCAACTCTGTTTCTCCATTGGCCAGTGTCATGTACTTCTCAGTGGCGCCGTAAGTGACAAATGCTACCTGGTTGCATTGTTTGTGGTGGCCTGATCGGGAGTCGATCACCGTGACGTCCGGATCTGTCAAGTCGGTAGACTTCCTGGCCATCATGGCTTGGGTGTCCTTCTTCCCACCCTTTCCGGGCTGGTCCGACTTCTTCTTGAGGCAGTCGCGTGCATAGAGGCCCTGTTTGCCACAATTGTAGCACTCTCCCTTGTTTTCACCTTTCTTGGTGCCCTGCCTGGCACCCTCCCCCCTCTTGCCTACCCCTCCACCTTGAGGGCGGATGGCATAGGTGAAACTTGACGTTGCCCCGCTCTCTCTCCCACCATGCCGCATCCATTCATTGGGAACATACCCAGCCACCTTCGGATATGTCAGCTCATCGGTGGACCAGCCGCCTACGACGGTGATCATGTGACTCCAACTGTCCGTCAAAGCGAGAAGGAGGATCATGGCTTACAACTGAGGGTCGACCTCTCATCCGATGGCTACGCACATGGTGGTAAGGGAATCGATTTGCTGTAGGATCTCCATGATATCGTTGCCTTCATTTGCTTGGAGGGTGACGAGCCTCTTGAAGACGAAGAGCTGGATAGCAAGGTTGGTGGACTAGTAAATGGTGCAAAGCTTCTTCGAGGCCTCTGCAGCCTACGTGCATCCTTGAATTAGTACGCCCTGCGGCGTAGCTAGCGCCAACACCAACAATGTAAACGCCTTCTTGTTGTGCTTCTTGGACTTGTCCACTTCCTCCGGCATCATGGTATCGGGTAGGCACTTGTCCCTTTATCAAGTGCCTGTCTCTTTACACCTACCCGATACCATGATGCCGGAGGAAGTGGACAAGTCTCTTTATCGAGTGCCTGTCTCTTTACCGTTGACCAGCTCAAGCAGGCACTTGTCATCAAGGTAGACCTCAAATCGCCACCTCTACAAAGCCATTCCCATCAAACGTGGAGACGGTGCTGATGCTCTCTTGCGCGATCATTGCCATAGCGCGTGGCGGTAGCGTGAAAGTTGAAGAGCTAGGGTCCTTCTAGGCACGTGGGACCATAGCCCTTTGTTGGCACTAGTGGGTGTGGGGGCATCCTCAAGGATGCCTACCTCTCACTGATGCACGCTACCAATGTTTGGGGCAGCCAATGGACACCAATGGTGAAGAGTGTGGAGCACAAGGATCACGGATGTGAGTGGGCAGAACACATCGCATTCAGCAGAACTGAATCAAAACATGTTTTTGTCACCAATCATAGTGAGAGCACATCCTGTACTTACAACCTGTCATCTAATCTTTCCAAAGCATCCAAGCACACCCAAAACAGAGCAGTAGAGCCCCTACTACGACCGTCGAAGAAACCCTTGGTGGAGCTGTCCACCTTTTCATGCTCTCTAGACAACGGGAGGCGCTTCGAAGATGTCTTCGTCGGAGCGCCTTTCATCACCCAGAAGTCAAGGAAAGTTTCATCCTGGTCAAGGACGTCCTTATAGTTACTTCATTCATGCCCATGGTGTATTTGGAGCCCATTAGGAACGAACTCGGATCACTAGCGGTGGATTAGCCCGCCACCCATGGCGGGTACCAGATTCCACCCGCCCAACACCCGATTTTCGGGCTAGGCTAACTTTCTGAATGCTCACTCAAATTGAGTGATTCAAAGCTTGATCTTGCATGGAAAAAACCAAACCTAAAGTCAGATTAGGTGCTTGACTAATCCTCAGTGGTCGAACCAGGGAGTATGATCAACGGCACTCATGGCAAGGGGCACACAACGTTAAGTAATAAATTGGGGGATGGTAGAGGAAAAAGCACTGTGTAAGAGCACGTGGAATGAGCTCAGTGACATAGTTTACTGCTTATGATTCCAGTGAGCGGGGACCAGGAAACAAAATTTGGAGCAGCTGACGAGGTGACAGCATCACAAGATGACAGCTGTAGAGGTAGTAGCAGCAACGACAACGGCATAAGCAACGAGAGCAGCAGTAGTGGCTGTAGGCATAGAACTTCCTGGACCTCTACCAGACTCAACATGCAGTTCAAAGCCGTGGCAACCATCTACGGTGCATGCACCTGAAACTTCTTTGGTTGTGATAGCCTAAATGCGGGCTCCAGTTGTGACTGCGGCGACACGTTGCTCAGTATGATGCACGCGCCTTGCAACACAGTCAGAAACAGGTTTGGCAGAACAAGGCCCAGATGACAATGTGTCAGCTATTTCAGAGAATCTCTTCCTTGTTGCAAAAGGCGACTTTGCTTCTGCTGTTTCAGGATCATTGAATTTCTGGGGGAAAAAAAAAACAAAAAGAGCTCATCTTCACGTCTGCACGTTTACTTGAACACAGCCAAACTGCTGTTCAGATAACGAGTAATCTCACCGGCTGTTTTCACTTCCATCTTGCTTATTCAAGTTTCCCGCACCGGTAGGACGTCCAGAGTAGCCTCATGAACGTTTTCTCATGGTCAGGGTGCTCAGCCATAAGATCATTGATGATATCTTTCTCTTGGCGGTAAGGATTCTTCAGAACCCAAGGCCGCTAGAGAAATGCCTCGAAGTCAAGTGTAACAGCATTTTCCCGATCATCATCACCTTTTTCCTTCTCATACACAATCCTTTGTGCAACATGTATTTGAAGAAAGAGGCACAACATTGAAGGGCATACTTGATTAAACTTCTACAGCTTCTGAAAGTATTTTGAGTGGAATTTCATCCCAAAGAATTCTATTACTTTGTAAGGTTGTGTCCATGACTTTCATCCAATAGACATGTCACATGGGCCCATTCTCGCTAGCTAGTCAACGTTTGGCACCGTTATCAGGTTTTAAGAATAACATATTCCAAGCGGGGTCTAAGGTCATGTCAGACACATACATCTGGATGCGTGTAAAGTGTAAAGATTTCTGCATCGTACCTTCTGAAGCACCAATGAAAGCGTGCTGCTGGAAAAATGAAACAACGTCGTGCAATATGCATGCTGCTCCAGAAGTCATGCCAGCAGCAGGGAAAGGGGCTGACGTGAATACCGGTGCACTGGTTTCTCCTGAAGTTTGTCTGAACCTGCTAAAACCTAGGAAGAAAGGAAAAACAATTCTAGCTCCCTCAACTCGTGAGGATGCAGTGAAGCCAATCTGCGGTTCCGAGGCAAGAAGGGGGATTCTTCTACTGTCCCATTGGACATCAAGATGTTGGGTTCCTCTGTGACACACGTCTCCTCCTCCAACACACCACAGAACGACCTCCTGCGAGGCATCCTACCGCCTACCGTGTGTCTTCAACAAGGTACTTCATGAACTGAGTGACACACCAAGTTGTTACCTTAGGATTTTGCCTACTTTCAAAATCACCATCGTCGAAAATGCCGAAGTGTCAAAAGTGCAAAAATGTGTCAAACCAACTGAAATGGAGGATGATACACACCTAGTACCGGTGAAACCTCAGAGCTAGATGATTTACAATAGAGTTTCCTGTTACTTAAGAGAAGAATGAGAAATGGTGTTTATGCAGAAGGAAGATAAGGTTCTGCAGAATGGAAGAGGACCGTTCTGTTGAGGAGGCAGGAAGAAACTATTACATAAGAAGCAAAGAGCCTGTTAAGGTGACGGAAATGGTTTCCTTGTTTCGTCTATAAGAAAATGGAGTGCAATACCGGCTGATGGGACAGGAGTTTTCCATTGAGGGAAATGGTTTTCAATGTCTTCTGAATCAAAAGAGATATTGTTCCCCATTTCTGTAACCCAAAGAGAATATTCCCACTTCTTTGCGATTCACGAAAACGGAAAACAGTTTCTTGCTTCTCATACTGGAATAGGAAACACTGTTTCTGTGATGGAAACTTCTAGAAGTGCCTTTTTGACCAACGCAAACGGTTAAAATTGTTCATGACTGGAAACATGAATCTCAGTTCAAACAAAAGCTAACCCTATTTTGTTTCCTTCTGACTCACAAACATTCTTGTTTGGAAAAAAGAGGCATTACACAAGTTTCTTGTTCCTATCATCCATATCATTCCGAAATTCGTGTCTCCTGTCACCGAATAGAAGTGACAATTCCATTGCGTCAAAGCAAGAAAAAATGTGGTGCATTGAAAACATAACTTTGCGTCCGGATTCCAAGTGTCCGTACGTGCCCAATCCTTTGATGAATTTGTCTCATTAGCCGGACATGAGGCAAAGCGGCAGGATGAATGCGTTTCTGAATTTGATTCATACGAAGAGGTGTTTACGTTTATCGTTATCCATTCTGGGCTAGTACATCATGGATGTTTATCGTCTTCTATAGTGCGGTGACCTGCGTTGGACCGGGACCTGCAGCTGGACACCATGTACTGAATTGTAATGTTTTTAATGCACCAAACGCGAAAACGTGTTTGGTCATTAAATGTGGAAAACAAAATTTTGGCTATGCAAACACAAGTGGACTTGAGTAACCCTTTGATGTACGATGGAGGGGTTTCCTGTTTGATTCACCATATTGGAACATTCACATTTGGACATACAATCATTGAACATGTTTATTGTTTCTGTCATCTATATCAGTCCAAATTTCGTGTGTGTTGTCACCAAACAAGAATACCATTCCCGTTGTGTCCAAGTCAATAACCTTGCCCAGTGTACGGAAAGAAGGTTCTCGTCCGGATGTCATATGTTAGATTCAATCCCTTCCTCCAATCGCTTTTTTCTTTTAGCCGGACATGTAGGTACGCAGAATTCTCCTCTCATTGTACAATACCATGCGGATGCGTTTCCTATTCATGTCCAACAGAGAGGTAACAACATGTCTTATTAACCATTTTGGGTCAGTTACATGCTGAATGGTACAAGTTTGTTGCACAGTGATCACCTACGTTGGACCCAAAGCTGCAGCCGGACACCATGTACATGGTTTTCCTGTTCCTATTACACCGAACGAGAAAGCGTGTTTGGTTGTTGAACATGGAAAACATACTTTTGGCTATGCAAATGGAAGTGCACATGAGTACCCCTTCGATGCAATACGGAGGGGTTTCCTGTTTGATTCACCATACTGGAGAATTCTCGTTTGGACATACAGTTGTGAAACATGTTTCCCATTTCTGTCATCTATATCAGTCTAAACGTCCTGTGTGATGTCACCAAAACAAAACACCTTTTCCATTGTGACCAAGTAAGAAAACTCACACGGTGTTTGGAACAAAGGTTCTCGTCCTGATTTCATGTGTCCTAATCAATCTTGTCCTCTGATTGGTAATTTCTTTTGGCCGGAAATGTGCATAACAATAACTCTGATCTTTTTGTACAATGCTGGACAAATGTGTTTCCTATACCTGTCCGACAAAGACACAACTAACTGTTTTATGAAACCATTTTGGGTTAGTGGCATTGTTTACGTGAAATGTCTATTGCATGGTGGTCACCTGTATCAGACCTAAAGCTACAGCCGCTGCTGCATGACCAAGGCACATGATAGGGACTTGCACTCTGCAAGTACCCAAGGGATCGGTGTTGTCAATGCAGCGGACGAAGACTAAGGCCAAGAGAGCTGGAGAACAAACATATCTCACAGTAAATGGACAGAGGTGCAAGGGAGAGTTTGTTGATCTGGTATGCCTCTTTTCCATAGCTGAAGATTGGACAGGCACAGTACACACTGGACATGCACTACTCCTCTAGAGTAAGTCCCCTACGACTGATCCAGATAGACAAAGCATGCACTGCTTCTTGGAGCAAGTCCCCTTGGTCTGAAGTGGATAGTATAGCCAGCAAAAACTACCTAAGACAACTCCTTGTGGCTAAGACATTCCTGAGTTGGTCTCTAGAGCGAGAAGTCAATGGGTCAATTCCGAACCAGTGGCTAATCTTCTTTGTGACCGAAAAAGGGATAGGAAGATTCTAAGAGACATCTAAAAAAATTCCAACATCCTTCCGGGTAGTTGGTTCCACTTGGCGGTCACAGAGAGCACCATGTAGGCAAGGGGGATGATGCAATCTAGATTGCCCTCAAAGTGGCTCATCCAAGGAGCCACTATGCGCCTAGGCTAGATGCTGGCTCTAGGAGTATGTATACCTGTCAGTTTCCTGTGACTCATTACAGTTCTTACCTTTGAGACTCCAAACAGAGTTGTCTACCAAAGGTAGACACTAAAGAAGCATTGGTTTGTGTAAGCCCTGAGATTTAGCTCCTCACGCAAAAGTGACTAGTTGCTAAGGACACAGTGCAAGGAAGTGATTCCTATGATCTACTCAGTGTGGAACCATGATTCTAAGGGTGATACTTCATTTGAGTTGAGATACTAGGAGCGGACGGCAAGTGCCATTGTGTCAGCCTTGTTCTCTTGTATGTTGCCTCACGCCGGTTGACACCAAGGAGAAGCAGAACCCTTGGAGGAACAACCCTTAGATCCTCACCAAGATAAGCTCATCCCATGGAGGCATGACCTTGGGTTTGTTAGAGTGTATTGTTTTTGCTTTGTACTTGATCAAGTATTGAGGGGAAAAGTTATGGATTTGTACCTTCTAAACTAGTAGAAGTCAACAAACCACTACGGAGTACATCAGCCTGAACATAGCAAAGAAACAGAGTAGTACTAAGTTAGGATGATGACATCTTTGTTTCTCACTCTTGAGTAGGTTAATGATGACGTGACAAAGACCATAGGGAAAGATTTTCTATTTTGGAAATGGCAGTTTGAGATTGTCATAACAGTGCCTAGCTACTTGAAGATGTTTTTTGGAGAAGAGGTTCAACCACAAATGACGAACCCTGGATATGGATTACCACTAGTTGTGCTACGGCCGTCGTACGGTCGTAGCCACCATTTTGCTACCGATGTTGACCGCGTGCACATGTACGTGTGAGAAAAACATCCCCCTGTGCCAGCGTGCTCCACACGTTGCTGTGGATTGCATTGCTTGCTCGCTCCTCCTCCTTGTTCTACTGCGGTCGAGCGGAGGTGAGCTCAATCGCAAGCCTGATTTCTGAAAACGAAAAAAGGCTCAAATGCCCCAAAACTCAGACAAGGCCTCGAGTGTGCCAGAGAAAGATGGGCACCTTGTTCCATTACCCCCCCCCCCCCCCCCCCCCCCCCCTGTTGGAGGCGCGACGTGCCAACGCAACTGAGGTACTTGTGGAGAACAGTGTTGGTACTTTCGACATGGAAGTTGGCCTCTGGCTTCCAGGAGTTGTGCTCTACTGGAGACCCCTTCCACTGTATCAGAAACTCACGCCAACGTCCCCACTGGCGGTCTGCCAGAATGTGTACCACCTCAAACTCCTCACTTCCTTCAACGTGGACAGTAGGAGGTGGAGCTATCCTGCGACCCTAGAAGAAGGTATTGGGGTTGCGATAGGCTCAAAGTAGGGAGATGTAGAACACCAAATGGATGGTGTAGTGAGTTGGCAGCTCCAACTAAAAGAACACGGTTAACTTCTTCTCTAGAATGCGGAGTGTATCCACCCATCACGGCTTAAGCTTCGGGCTCCTAACTCCTAGCAGCTGCACATTGGCAGAAATATTCATTACGTGATCGCTCACTTGGAACTCCTCTGTAGATTGATGTTCATCAGCCTGTTTCTTCCATTGCTTCTGTGCCTTTAACAACCGTTTTTGCACTATATCCCATGTAGTGGTAAGCCCATAAACAATCTGCTGCACAGCTGAAAGAGATTTTGTCAAAGCAAGGGTGGTTGGGCTCAGTGGCTTGTGGCCATGAACCACCTCAGGAGGTGACTTCCTTATTGGTGCTGTCACTGCTGAGTTGTAAGAAAACTCTACCACTGTGAGCTTCCCTTTCCAACCCTCTCTATGATGAAGCTCCCTATTTTACCGGTATACTCGGGGTCCCATCCTTGTTTTGGGGGCACTCGAAGCATTTTCCGTTCTTCGTAAACACGTCGGGAGGCCCGGCTTGACCCCGACGGCTTGCGAATGCAATGAGAGGATGCAAGGATGCGAGGACACGAGGATGGAAGGACTCGAGGATGCGAGGATGTGAGGAGCAAGTGACCGAGTGCAAGAGCCACATGCCAAGAGCGTGTTTTGCTCGCACCTTTGCATGTCGTTCCAAACACGCCATGCAAGGGTGACTTTTCTCCTCTTGTTGAGTAGCGTACCAGTTACGCTACCCACTAAGGGACTGTCTCAGTGACGGCCTTCCGACACCGAACGGGGTCACCCACCACAGTGGTACTTCTGGTGGTGTGTGCAATAACACAACCACACTCATCGCCGGGAAGCATACGCGGTGACGTGCGACACACACAGCGGCTCGCCGAGAGAGGGGACAGGCTGTGGATCTCGACGATCGACGGCCGAGCATTTCTCGCACTAGGCATGAGGTGCAAGTAGAGCACCAGGTTCAAGTGCAAGCATTGCACTGAATTCAGGAGCAAGTAGCTTGCTAAAGCAAGCTAGGAAAGCAGTAGGCAAGGGCCAGGACCAGCCGGCCGAACATTATAAACACCTTGTACTTTGTTCATTGTGATTAACCTATATNGGGGACAGGCTGTGGATCTCGACGATCGACGGCCGAGCATTTCTCGCACTAGGCATGAGGTGCAAGTAGAGCACCAGGTTCAAGTGCAAGCATTGCACTGAATTCAGGAGCAAGTAGCTTGCTAAAGCAAGCTAGGAAAGCAGTAGGCAAGGGCCAGGACCAGCCGGCCGAACATTATAAACACCTTGTACTTTGTTCATTGTGATTAACCTATATCCCTCTGTTTTTCCAGCTCAGGCTTCCAAACATCTCCAAGTCCATCTTTCTGCTGCGATCGTGCTCTCCACACACTAAGGCTTAATCTCCAGAGAGCACACACTCTCACATCTGGTATCAGAGCCAGAGCCAAGCATTCGGTAGAAGCGCTGCCGGAGCTCACCAAACTTCAAGGAGTGGAAGGTACGGAGTACGTTGGACAAAGTAGAGGCTGATTGAGTGGAAGATTTCTGGACCAGACTTCGAAGCCAACACACAAGCCAACCTCTAAAAAAAAATCTACATTTCTAGAGCACTCACACGGCCTACCGTGCGCGCACGGGAGACAACTTGTGACTCCCACGCACTTTGAAGACATTAGATTCTCATCCCGGACTGCCAAGTTACTGCCAATTATTTTTTGATTGCTGTTGAAACGCTATGAAAACTTGTTAAAGGATTTCCTATGGTCAAAGTTTATCCAGAGCCATGGAGCAGGCCCTGCAGTAGGTCGTAGAGCAGTTGGGAGCCCTCAAGCTGGAGAATTAGCGGCTTAATCAATAGACGCTGACCTACGGGATGGGGCTAACCCTCCACAGGTTCAGGCGGCCCGGTCAAGGAGTCCACCAAGACCAAAGCCAAAGGCTCTAGAACCGTTCAATCCCTCAGTCAAGGGTGCGAGCATACGAACCTGGTTGTTTGTGATGAACGACTACTTTCAGGCTCTGGGTCACTCTCCAGAGGAAGATACTATGTGTGTGACACTGCTACACAGAGCAGTGTTGGAGTGGTGGAGGCAGCTTAATGTGCTGGCCACTCGGGGTGGAGGTGGGAACGCAATTGTGCAACATGCCGTGTTGTGGCAGTCAGGCACGGGACAAGGTGAAGCACGTGTGCCAACAACATGGGAGCATTTTGAGCAAGCAATCAGAGATCGGCTTGATCTCATCAACATCTTCATGGTCGCACAAAACAAGCTGAAGCAATTGAAGCAGATCAGCTCGGTGCAGGATTACACATGCCGTTTCTTGGCGTTGTACTTGGAGATTGACGACATGAGCAAGCCGGAGATGGCAGACAAGTACCACGATGGTTTGAAGGCAGAAATTTCGCACACACTGGCACTAAGTGGCATCACGAAGTTCCATGCAGTGGTGGCCACTGCTGAGCAAAATTGATGCGCTGCGCTAACATCAAGGGGGTTTCTGTGAGAAGTAAGAAAATGTCCATTGTCGAGTACAACACCAACAATCTGACCCCATGGAGATTGACGTAGTGCAAGGAGGCCAGCATCAGAGCAAGCCACGTGGCTTGCCCTGCTGCCAGGCTTCCCACAGATCCAACAGTGGTGCCCAGGCTTCCCACAGATCCGATAGTTCCATGGAGATCAACGCACTCCAAGGAGGGAACTGTTGGATCTGTGGGAAGTCTGGGTACCACAAGAAAGACTGCAAGAAGAAGCAATAGGGAAACGGCAACCAACAGTGAGTGGCAAACATCCAACTGCTGGAAAATATTCGTCCACATCAGGGAACACCAGCCTCAAAAGTCCTTCAACAACTAGGGAGCTGCTGAGTGTGTTGCTGTGGAATGAAGGGAGCGGGAGCTTTCGGGGAATCCTCCTGAAAGCCAAAAATTATCGGCTGGTTCTGCGGACAGCAAGGGGTGCCAGACTCGCCGGCAGATTCAAACATTGCTGGATTGCGGCGCGTCGCAGTCATTCTTTAGCGACGAGCTTGCAGAAAGGTTGAGGCTTGTACGGCTACCTCGGATACCAACTAAGGCCAAATTAGTGCAAGGGGAGCTAGATTGCGGATTGCCTTTGAGGCCTTTGAGGGTCCATCTGGGCAAGCTGTCATGTGAGTTGAACTTTTGCAGGTGCCCGATGGATACCTATGACGCCATTCTGGGACGTGACTGGCTGCACCGGTGGAATCTCACTGTGGATTGGGTGCGCAGCCAGGTGAAAGTGAAGAAATGTGGAGAGCAGATTGTTTTGCCATTATGGGCTGAGGAGAAGGAATCCAAGGCAGGCAAGGTGTTGTAGTTCAGTAACGTACAACTGAAGTGCTATCAGCGCAAGGGGGACCAAGTGTACCTTGTGTGGGTGTGGAAAAAAGAAGCAGCTGAAGAAGTGGAAGTGTTGGCAGCAGATGCAAAGCAACAAGAGGCTAAGCAACAGAATGCACCAGCAACAAAGCTGTCAGAAGGCATTAAGGAGGTGTTGGACAGCTATGGTGACGTGTTTCCTACTGAGCTGCCAAAGGGTTCACCACCAAAGCGGGATAATGACCACAAAACTGAGATGGTTCCGGGAAGAACTCCAACGGTGCGGGCTACTTATCGCATGAGCGATAATGAGCTGGTTGAGCTCAAGAAGCAGTTGGAAGAGCTCACAGAGCAGCGGTTCATCAGGCCGTTGGTGTCACCCTACATTGCACCAGTCCTCTCTGTGAAGAAGAAGACAAAGGAGCTGCGGGTGTGCGTGGAATATCGTGCACAACATAATGTAACGATGAACGACCGGTACCCGCTGCCAAGGGTCGAGGAGTTGTTTGACCAATTGAGGGGAGAGCAGTTCTTCAGCAAGATAGACTTGTGCTTAGGGTACCATCAGATCCGGATTGCGGAGCAGGATGTGAAGAAGATGATGTTTTGGGCACTGTATGACCATTTCGAGTACCTCGTGATGCCTTTTGGGTTGACCAAGGTTCTTGCAACATTCATGAGCCTCATGAATAGGATATTCCACCCTCACTTGGACCTGTTTGTGGTGGTGTTCCTTTAAGAAATCCTCATCTACTCCCAAACTTTGGAAGAGAATCAGCAACATCTGTGACAGGTGTTGGACATTCTTCGGAGAGAGATTCTGTTTGCTAAGATCTCCAAGTGTGAGCTTGAGAAAAGGGAGGTGGAGTTCCTCGGGCACATCGTGAGTGGAAAGGGTCTCCGCATGGATCTAAAGAAAGTGCAAGCAGTGAAGCAGTGGCTGACACCAAAGTGCATGCGTCACATCTAGGTCTTCTTGGGGTTTTTCACCTACTACCGAAAGTTAGTCCGGGGGTACACAAAGAATGGTGCGCTGCTGACCCAGGTGCTCAGGAAGGATTACCAGTGGGAATGGGGCAAGCAGGAGCAGAAAAGATTTAAGGAGCTCAAGTCTACAATGTGTGACACTCCGGTTCTGGTGTATCCGGATTCATCCAAGGAATATGTCATGGTGACGGACGTAAGCGACTATTGGGACGGTGCTGATATAGGATCACAAAAGGGGGCCAAAGCAGATTGTGTACGCGTCTCATAAGCTACAAGGTGTGGAGCTGAACTACGTGATCGAAAAGCAAGAGATGCTGGTAGTGATCCATGCCTTCAAGCACTGGAGGTGCCATCTCGAGTCGCGACACTGCATGGTCTTCACATGTTTTTACACCTGACGCCGCAACCGAGCCTCAGTCGCCGGCAGACTTGTTAGATGGAGTTCTTAGAAGGAATTTTTGACTACGAGATCAAGTACAAGCCTAGGAAGGTGGGTCTAACAGATCCTCTGTCGAGGAGGCTAGACTTGAGTCTCAATTCCATCTTAGTACTCATGGGATCATGCATAGCCTGTTCAAGTACGGCTATGGCGTGGACGGTAAGTTCACGGGTGGTGCGCTGAAAGATTCCATGTGGGATGGAATGAATGGGCGAAGGGGGCAAGAGTGGACGATTGTCGTTCCAGCCTATGCGCTATTGAAGAAGATGCTACTTCAGGAGGCGCATGACACCCACTACTCGGGTCACTTCGGCTTCGACAAAATGCTCAAAGCCTTGGCACACATGTATTGGTAGTGGTCAATGGAAACCAGCTGTAAGAGATTTGTGAGCGGTTGCGATGTGTGCCAACTCATCTAGGCGCGGAGGGCCAAGCCACCAGGGGAGCTGCAACCATTGCCTGTACCAGACAGGCTATGGAGAGACATCTCCCTTGCCTTGGTGATGCACCAAGGCAACAACACACTGTTGGTGGTGGTGGACCGGTTCTCCAAGATGGCACAGTTCATTGCATATCCTCAGAGCATCAGGGCTGCTGGGACAGCTCAACTCCTCCTCAGTCATGTCATCAAGCTGCATGGAGTGCAGCAGTCAGTGGTCTCAGATCGCAATCCAGGCTTCAATTTGCGATTTTGGAGAGATCTCATGGGAAAGCTGGGCACGAGGGTGTAGCTGACAACAGTATACCACCCATAGAGCGATGTGCAAACAGAGCGCATGAACTAGACATTGGAGCAGTTTCTGCGGATAATCGTCCCACTGGATGGAGGGGTTTGGGAAGAGAAGCTTGGGGTGGCAGAGTTTGCTTACAACTTATGGGTGTCAGCATCAACAGGTTAGTCACCGTTTGAGGTGGTCTACGACCACCAGCTACTAAGCCCAGCCGCCCTTGCTACGACAACATCTCTTTCGACTATGCAGGAGATTGCTGATGGGTTTGCCACTACTTGGGACGTGGTGTGGCAATGGCTGTTGAAGGCATAGAAGCAGTGGAAGCAGTAGGTCGATGAGCATCACCCGGCAGAGGAGTTCCAAGTGGGTGATCAGGTGATGCTGAATTCTGCTAACCTGTAGTTGATGGGCTTAAGGGGCCCGAAGCTTAAGCCGCGATGCGTTGGTCTATTTTGCATTCTGGAGAAGCGGTCAGCCGTGTCGTACAAGTTGGAGCTGCCAGCTCACTACACCATCCATCCGGTGTTCCACATCTTCCTGCTGTGTCCCTATCGTGATCCAACACCTTCTTCATAGGTCGCGGGACAGCTCCATCTCCTATTGTCCAGGTTGAAGGAAGTGAGGAGTTTGAGGTGGAGAAGATTTTGGCGGCCTGCCAGAGGGGATGTCAGCGCGAGTTAATGGTGCAGTGTCCACCTGTCCCGACCTTCGGTGTCCCATTCCAGAAGGTTTTGACAACTTTGACCATGTTCCAGAATGGTTGACAAAAGTATCATGAACTGTTTCAATATTTCAATATCGTTCGGTCAACTTCTTAATGTTCTGGACTTCTTTCAAAGTGAGCATTCATATTCTTGAAGCACCCTGACTTCTCGGTGAAGTTTCTCAAAGCATCCACTTATGATGCAATCTCGCACGCGTTGTACAACACAAGCATCGAGGACCTAAGGCATGCCTCATTGTGATTCTTGTCATTGTATGTACGTGCGCGACATGTTTGACACTCATCATTGAAGTACACTCACTGCTTAATACAAGTTATGTAATTGTCCCAATTCCTCAAATCTTCTCCTAATCAGCACCTCATCCCTTTGAACCACCTACATTTTTCTCGGTGTAACAGAGACATTGGCACAAAAGGAAGTTTCTAAGATTTTGTGGATGTTACATACCAGAATTGCACAAGTCCCTCATCTTCTTGAGTGGGCATTTCTGTCACTACGCAAATAGCCCATAATGCATTGAGTCATTTTTTTTTTCACTCCAATAGTTGAGGGCAATTCGACAAACTGCCCTTGCCCTTTGGCGACCCTTTTTGCACATTCTGACAACTTTGACCACTTTTGAGGGTCATCAATAGAAGTCATGACCCTTTTGTCAACTTCTCAATAAATCGAGAGAAATTGTGATTTACATAGATGAATCTCGCATCTTTGCCATCGATCTTTCAAGCCCCCCAATTCCTTGGCAGAGCTTCTTGATTTGACCACTCACGATGCAATTCCTCGTGCGCCGCTCATGGATCGAGCCAATAAGTCCGACCACACCTCATTTGTAACTTGACACTTGTATGTATGTGTTCGGTCATTTGGACACTTTTCATCGACACACACTTACCGCTAATCATGAATTGCTCAAGTGTCCCAAATTATCAAACTGTGTTCTACCTCGTAACTCATACATGTTCCCCATCTACGCTCCGTTCGGCATAACACTTGGTATCAGAGCGCAACATTGCTCGAGAGGCATCTAACTACTTACCCATCATGAGGACTACCTTGTACAAGTCATTAGCGCATCTCGCATGTCAAGACTTCATAGACTTTGTGACTAAAATGTGAAGCGAGCAAGCACATCCAATAAGCAACAGCAGTCTTTGGCAACGACTTTGGTGATGGAGGAGTAGAACGTGACAATGCACGTGAACCCTAATGTGGCAGTGAATACTGGCGTGGCTGGCCACGTGGTAGCTGGGTCACTCCCGACGGCTCTAAAGGCCAAATCGGCCGCGGATCCGACAGCGGTAAACCAGCCGTCCCTACCAACACCCTCAACGTCTGCAGCAGGGATGACAGGTGGCACCAGATGAAAAGCGTAGATAAACAAAGAACCGGCAAACCATATCTCTCCGCTTGAGGGAATTAATAGTCATCTGCTCCAACAACTTAATGTCGCAATGGAGGCTCTTTGCAACACGAGTGCACGAGGGGCGGTGCTCGTTGAAAGAAACACCCAACTCTTAAACAAATCCAAGATTTGTCCAGCTCCTCCTGGACCTTTTGATCTGACAAATTCCAAAAGACCAACGGTTTGCATGTGGTTGACGAGCTTGGAGGTTCATTTCACTACTGCTGGGGTCAAGGACAATCAAAAGAAATCTGACCTCGCGGTCGTGCTTCTGTGTAGCACAACAACAATAACATTAACTTGGTGCTCCAACCTAAAGGCCATCCAACGGCAGAAGGAGACCGGCAGGGCCTCATCAACGGCCAACGGCATCCGTATTGCATCGTCTACCACATGTGTTCTACCCTCGGAGCAGATCAGCCTGCAATGGCAAGACGCGTTGACACCACCAACCGATTGGAGTGAATTCTCATGCATGATGTTTGCATGTTTTGGACAGCTGAACGAGAAGTCCGACGCTTGATTCTCCAGCGTCTCCGCCAGCAGTCCAGCCTGGCAGAGTGCACGCGGACATTCTGCGAGATCATCACTGGCATAGATATCGCCCCCAAAAAACTCTATTTCACAACAACAACGGCCTCAAATGGGAAATCTGGCGAGCGATCGCCATCTTTGGCATGAAAAATGACTTACCACAGATGATCACAGCAGCAGAAAGGATCGACATCGCAGACCACAACGCTAGTATCTAGGAATCCTACAGCTGGCGACCTCCCAATGAATGTTATCGTGGGAACAGAAGAAGCCAGTTGAGGGACTCTGTGACTAAGGTGGAAGTGGACACCGTCAACTAAAAAGATACGCGCACCTGCTACAACGATGAAAAACTTAGACATATTGCGCAAACAGCGATCCAAAAACGGGGGGAAGTCGCAGATAAATGAGTCAGAAAACGGCAAGGGGCAGGAGTGAAAGGCGCAAGTATTTTGCGTGGGAAGCAATGTTAGCCAAATGATCGCTCATTTGAACGGCTCACAATGACGCATACGGTTTTTCAGTTTGCAAAGTTTGGCGAGGGGCACAAAGATGACCGCTTGGGCGATACTGCTAAACCTGCAACCCCAAGGTTGCAAGAGTTGCAGAACGGTACCGGAAGTGTTGGATGGAGGAGCCTCTCACAGATTCGTAAGCAACGACATGGTTCAAATGCTGGGTTTGCAGAACAAACCAGGGGTGTTTAAAGGAAAAGCGGTCGTTGGAAAATTTTGGATGCGGAGAATTTGAGAGCCACTATGACGACAACTAGGAGACTTGCGGGATGTAAACTGTCTGGAGGTCCAATGAGTGATGAAAAAATCATTCTCGGACGCAATATCCTGTACCAGTACAATCCGCAGATTGACTCAAACAGTGGCAACGTGTACATCAATATCAATGGTGCCAAGCGACAACTTTTGCGTGTGGGGCGAAAGACAATTGCAAAAGACAACTTGTGTAGCCGATACCACTCAACATGACCAGGTTCTATAACCAACGAGGGGCTTGTGTGTGGCTCGTACATCTAGAGCCAATGGAGGGAGAAAAAGTGGTAGCAGTTGACTCATGGGCCTCATCAGCTCCATCAGCCTCACTGACATCATTGGCATCAACCAAGTTTGTGATGGTTCACGAGGAGTTGGCACCTCTCATTTGAGAGTTTGCAGATGTCTTCCCCAACAAAATCCCAAAAATCTTGCCACCTCAATGCAACATTGACCAATGCATCAAACTGAAACCGAGAAGCTGACACACATTTCCAGGGGCCTATCGGATGAGCGACCATCCATGTCACCATACGCCGCACAAGTACTGTTCATGAAAAACATAACTAGAGAAATGTGGATGTACGTGGACTACTGAGCATTGAACGACACTACCATCAAGAACCGCTACCCTCTTCTCCATGCCGACAAACGTTTTGACCAACTTCGAGGAGCTCATATTTTCACCAAAGTCGATCTCCGCAGCGGTTATCACCAGATCCGCATGGCGGACGCCGACATCGAGAAGACGGCATTCTGAACCCACTACGTGCATTTCAAGTTCATGGTCATGCCGTTTGGACTCACCAATGCCCGAGCGACGTTCATGGTGGTGATGAACAACATTTTTTGCCGATACCTTGACGATTTTGTCATGGTATAATTTGACAACACTGTGGTGTATAACTGCATGCCGGAGAAGTACAATGGATATCTGCAAAAAAGTTATTGAAGTTTTACAACGAGAGAAATAATGTAGAAAAATCTCAACATACAAATTTGGTCGCTATTCGATCGAGTTTTTGGATCATGTCATCTACGGTGGACGGATCACCATGGACCTGGAAAAAAGTGGTAGCAGTCGGTGATTGGCCGACGTCAACCAACATCCAAGACATTCAGGTTTTCCTTGGCTTCTGCAATTACTACCACCTTTTTTGTAAGGGACTACGCCCGAATGTCAGCGCCTCTTTCTAACCTCTATCAATAAGAAAACGAATGGCGGTGGGGAGAGAGCAAACAAGAAGTGTTCACCGCTTTGCGGAATGCTGTGACCTAGGCGCCAGTCCTACAGTTATCCGATTCAATGATTGACTACGTCATGGCTACAGATGCCTCTGACTGAGCCATTGGCATGGTTCTCCTATAGGATCACGACATCGGAGAGCAACCGGTTGCGAGTATGTCACAAAAGTTGTGTGGACCGGAACTCAACTATGCCGTACACAAGAAGGAGATGCTGACTATCGTATGCACATTTAAGGCATGGTGGTGCTACCTTGAATTGCCGTCGTGTGTACTGACCATCACAAACTAAAACATTTAAAGGCGCAGCCGGACCTCAGTCGACGCCAAAACCAATGGATGGAGTTCCTCAAATCTGGGTTCGACTACGGTATTAAGTACCGGCCAGGTAAAACCAACCTTTCATATGCGCTCAGCCGTTGACCAGACTTAACTGCTGAAGCAGCGACACTTCAACTATAACAAGATCCGTATCTCGAATAGTTATTCACACATGGCTACGACCAGTGTTGCGGATACGACAAGTCCAAACTCTAGAACATGTACCCTATTGGCGAGGATGATTCTCTCACCAAGTGGTCGTACCTCCAAATGATGAGCTCGGCCGCATGTTGCTCAAAGAGTACCACGACAACGGTCCAGGTGGACATTTTGGCAAAGACAAGACGGTGCAGAAGCTGGCAAAGCACTATTGGTGGGACAAGATGGAAACTGACGTGGCCAACTTTTCTTGCTGACACGTGTCAGTGACAAAAATCTCGTTGTACACGGCTACCCGGACTTCTGCAGCCACTCCCCATTCGAACGGAACCGTGGACCGAAATCTCCGTGAACTTTGTCATGAGATGACCAGTCACACTTGAGGAATATGACGCAATCGTTGTCATTTTCCGCAGGTTTTCTATTGTATCCCACTTCATCCCAACAACGACCACCGTCACCACTGAAGGAGCAGCACGGCTGTTTCTATACAACATTGTACGGCTACATGGCGTACCAAGAACCATCACGAGCGACAGGGACGGTCCATTCACCAGCCGTTTCTGGCGCAAACTGACGACTCACTACGGCAGTTGGATCCAGCTTTCCACGACATTCCACCCTTAAACCGACAGTCAAACAGAGGGGACCCTCCTAGATTAGCTCTCGGGTTGTGGTCTTTCATTGGCGACACTGTGTCAGGTACATGATAGCTAATCCTACTACACTGAGATACAATAGACATCTCGCAACATATTTCAAAGACGTGTTCCAACTCCCTCCTCTCCCCAGCCTTATCTATCCGTTGGCTCATCATGTATTTTCAACATGCCCACTGGCCAGCGAGGCCACCAGCCGACATGCTGATCCACCAACAAACCAGCCACCACACCGGCACACAGATCTGCTGGCAGGGCTGCCCCTCCTCCCCTCCAGGCATGCCTAACTGCCTGGACAACTTCTACCATACCCTTGGATGCTGCGGGTGACTGGTTATTTTTCATAACAAAAGAGGTTTTTTTCCCATGGATCATGCATACATCTTGCCCTCTCCCTTACCGTTTGAAATCGGACGTTACGAACCATGACGAATATCCAATCAACAGTTGGGTCTAGGGTTTCCACATCGTTTGTTTGTCTGGTCTGTGGTGTTTTTATCTAAGAGGTGTCACCTGCATCGTCTCGAACTTGGATAAGAGGCCCACTCGTCATTGGTGCTAGAGAGAGCCAAGCACTATTGCAACAAGAGACAGATGTAGCAAGGCACTGTTTCAGCAGGGTAACATTGCAGCAAGACACCGTCAGATTTCCCTAATTGATAAGTTGAAACGTGCGTGTTGAACGGCGATGGTACCCAGTGCTGAGATGTTATTCCGTGCTTGGGGCTTGCATGCAACTGTAAATGTAGTTCATACATGGAGAGCATGGAAAGGTTTGGTGTTAACTTGCACCCAATCCAACAGCTTGTTCCACCAAGTTTCAATTTATTTTTCCACTTTTCTCTATTGCCTTTGGTGCATTGGCATCCTTCGGTTATCACTTTTGGCTGTTCGGGTTCTGGAAAGACATTCTCCTTCCTTGGTCCTAAAGGGAATCCAGAATCTGACATGTGTGGCATTATTGAACGAGCACTCTAAGCCATCCGACACCAAGCAAGACCCATGGACAGGTTCAAGGTAAGAAACCAAAGATGAGATTTTATGTGGGTGCCAACCTGTATATGCACACGAGCATGGCGTTAGCATGGGCTGGGTATGAGCATGTACGTCTGTATGGACATGGGTGTGGATGTGGGTGTGGGCCTGGGCATGGGCGTGTGCATGGATGTAGGTGTGGGCATGGGCGTGGGCATAGACGTGGGCGTGGCCGTGGACGTGGGTATGGGCGTGGGTATGGGCGTCGGCATGGGCGTCGGCGTGGCCGTAGACATGGGTGTAGGCATGGGCTTGGGCGTGGGCGTGGACGTTTCACCGTCATCACCACCACCGCCACGACTGACATCATTGACTTTGTCTTTGTCTTCTTTTTCAGTGTCATCATCTACTTTGTCATTGTTTTCTTTGCCATTGTCATTGTCGTTGTTGCTGCCTCTAGCACTACCGCTATAGCCATTACTACTGCTGTCGCTGTTGCTACCCCCATCGCCGCTGTCTTTGACGTCTTTGTCCTTAAAATTGTTGCCATCATCATTGTCGCTATACTCCTCATCGTCATCATCATCATTGGTGGCGCTATGATCGCCGCTGTCTGTGCCACCATCATTGTCAGTGACTTTGGCGACATTGGGATTGCCTATGTTTTACTTTGATTGTTTCTGTGATGTGTTGAATGAAGCATGTGGACTGACTGTCATGGAGTCAAAAATGACTTAAAACTATATCTCATTCATGCAACAAAGTTTGTTTCTTTTCACAAAATGGGGCTGGCTGGCTGCTATCCTTTCTTGTTCCTGTCCCACTACCAGCTTCTGACTTTGAATGAGTGTGCTCTAGTCTGGGTGGATTGCCAAAATGTAATTAAGGTGTTCTGTGTAGAAGAAAAGAGAGGAAGCTGGAAGTCTGTGGCTGTTTAAGTTGGTCCTTTCTGAATGGAAAAACTCTTTTTATTCATGGTGGTCAATGTTTGACCACTGTGAATCAACCTGTGCTGACCAGTGGATGTAGGGGTTGAACATCAAGGTCGAAGGTCAGAGATGGAAGTGTCTACAAATGAGGGGGGATGAGGGGAAATTGGCACGAGCTAAAAGGGGCTTTATGGGAGGTTACTCCATGGTTGGGGCTTCAATGCATCGCGGGAGGGGCTTCACTGCGCTGCGAGTGGGGCTTCACTACATCATGGGTGGGACTTCACTATGTCACAGATGGGGCTTCCTGGGTGGCACTTTGACAGTCACTCGTGTCAAGAACTGCGCAGAAATTGTTTTGCATTACAAGAATCAACCATTCATCACGCTAAAAAAAACATTAAAAATTGTTCGATGAAAAATGGATACACTTAAGAATACATGCTCTCCAGTTTGGTCACAAAATCACCCTCCCTCATTCAAGGGCAAGACATAATATTCGGTGGTTGTGGAATGGGGATCATGACTTCAACCCCCAAGATCTGCCTTCCTGATCCAACGGGGGGCGCGAGGGAGAGGTTGTGACTTTGACCTCAACAATGATTTTCACTCATCGATCTTTGACCTCCTATAGGCCCGAATTGTTGTGTAGGAGAGGAAATGTGAGTTTGTGTGAGGATTTTTCTATGAGGATGAAGGTATGGCACAGGGGGAGGGTTTGTTTACGTACGTGAGTGTGTGAGTATGTGCGTGAGTATGTGTATGTGTGCATGTGTGCTTATGAATATGTTTATGTGTGTGTATTCATGTGTGTATTTCTACGGACGTGTATGTATATGTGTGTCCGTGTACATGTGTGTGAATGTATGTGTACATGCATGGGGTATTTGAGTGCCTGCATCCATGTATATGTGTGTGTGTGTGTGTGTGTGTGTGTATGTGTGTGTGTGTGTGTGTGTGTGTGTATGTGTGTGTGTGTGTGTGTGTGTGTGTATGTGTGTGTGTGTGTGTGTGTGTGTGTATGTGTGTGTGTGTGTGTGTGTGTGTGTATGTGTGTGTGTGTGTGTGTGTGTGTGTATGTGTGTGTGTGTGTGTGTGTGTGTGTATGTGTGTGTGTGTGTGTGTGTGTGTGTATGTGTGTGTGTGTGTGTGTGTGTGTGTATGTGTGTGTGTGTGTGTGTGTGTGTGTATGTGTGTGTGTGTGTGTGTGTGTGTGTATGTGTGTGTGTGTGTGTGTGTGTGTGTATGTGTGTGTGTGTGTGTGTGTGTGTGTGTGCGCGCGCGTGCTTGTGTGTATGTCCTGATCAGTGGTTGGACGGGCGAGTGGACGCGCAAAAGTGAACAGGGAGGAAGATGGGAGGGTGAAGGTGGGGGGGGGGAGGGAGGGTTGGGCATCCATATTCTTGCAAGCCAGTAAGACTGCATGACCATGCAGTTCCAGTATAACACTGAGAGTGGCGACATAGTCTTGACAAAGATAAGGTGGTCGAAAAAGATTTGGCATGCATTGTCTGTAGAAATCTGGGATAAAAGAATCATTCTTCCCTAGTGGTAAACTACAAAAGACACGTGGGCCCACCTTCTCAAAACTTATTGTGCAGATATTTTGGTGGTCAATTTTGAGGCCCTTCACATTTAGCAGTGAGAGTAGGCTTGGCGGCTGGACATTTGCGCCTGGTATGTGACGACCTCCTTTGCGCCTGGTATGTAGCGGTCTGTTTTGTGCTTTGCATGTGGCGGCCTCCTTTGCGCCTGGTATGTGACGACCTCCTTTGCGCCTGGTATGTAGCGGTCTGTTTTGTGCTTTGCATGTGGCGGCCTCCTTTGCGCCTGGTATGTGGTAGCCTCCTTTGCTCCTGGTATGGTATGAGGCGGCCTCCTCAACCCCTGGTACTTGGTATGCGGCGACCTCCTTTATGCCTGGTACGTGGTATGACGCGGCCTCCTTTGCGCCTGGTATGTGGTATGTTGCAGCCTCCATTGCACGTGGTATGTGGTATGTGTCGGTCTCTATTGTGCCTAGTATGTGGTATATGGCCGCCTCCATTGTGCCTGGTTGTGGTGTGTGGAAGCCTCCATTACGGCTGGTATGTGGTTTGCGGCGGCTTCCATTGCGCCTCCAATGTGGTATGTGGTGGCCTCCATTACGCCTGGTATGTTGGTATGTGGCGACCTCCTTTGCCCCTGGTATGTGGTATGTGGCGGCCTCCTTTGCGCTTGGTTTGTGGTATGTGGTGGCCTCCTTTGCACCTGGTATGTGGTATGTGGAGCCTCCTTTGCGTCTGGCATCCGGTATGTGGCCGCCTCCTTTGCGCCTTGCATCTGATATGTGGAGGCCTCCTTTGCACCTGGCATCCGGTATGTGGCGGCCTCCATTGCGTCTAGCATCCGGCATGTGGCAGCCTCCTTTGCTCCTAGCATCCAGTACGTGGCGGCCTCCTTTGCGCCTTGCATCTGATATGTGGAGGCCTCCTTTGCACCTGGCATCCGGTATGTGGCGGCCTCCATTGCGTCTAGCATCCGGCATGTGGCAGCCTCCTTTGCTCCTAGCATCCAGTACGTGGCGGCCTCTTGTGTGCCTGGCATCCGGTATGTGGCCGCCTCTTTTGTGCCTAGCAACCTGTATGTGGCGGCCTCCTTTGTGCCTGGCATCAGATATGTGGTGGCCTCCTTTGCGCCTAGCTTCGGATATGTGGCAGCCTCCTTTGCGCCTGGCATCCGGTACATGGCGGCCTGCTTTGCTCCCAGAATCTGGTATGTGGCGGTCTCTTTTGCGCCTGATATGTGGTGGTCTCCTCAGTGCCCGATACATGGTGGTCTCCTTTGCGCCTGATATGTGGTGTTCTCCTTTGCATCTAGAATGTGGTGGTTTCCATGCCTATGGTAAGCGACCTGTGCTCATAAACACTAGCGTGCATGATTGTAGGAGCAAGGGTAATTAAGGCTGCACGTGAGAATGAAACTTCTGGGAGAGGTGAGCTGGATAGCATTGGGGGAGGAGGGAGTGGGACGTTGGGTAGGGACAAGAAACCATGGTTTTTGATATCTCAATACAAAGTTTTTTTTAGGTTGTTTTCTTTCTATCCTAGAAGAAAAGCAGAAGCACACTGGTTTGGTTTTGTTTTGAAATTGGTGTTGGTCGTTTTTGGTGTGTCAGTTTGACGTAAGTTGTAGGTCAGCTTTGAACGGTGTGATCAGGTTTGGTTGGTTTTTGTGGATCTCAAAAGAAGATAATGACCGAACTTCATAGGGAGTGTGTGAAGAGACAAGCAGGTTTTGGTTCTTGAGCCAGAAACACTCTTTGAACTGATACCAAGCTCTGCTCTGGTTCAGGTTTTGGTCCAAAAGCTGAGTTGGGTTCAAAACCAAGGCCACTTTGATCCCAGGCATAGAAAGTGACGTGGTTGGATAGCCGGGAAGAGTTTAGGAGGGTGTTTTTTGGACAAGGTGGATGGATCGAGTGTTTGTAAATGAATGGGAGATTTTTTTTTCAACATTTGATTGCGTTTTGATCTGTTGTGGAGGTATACAGGCCTTAGTGGTGGTCACCCTTCCATCTGGCACCATTACAGTGGGGGCTTACAGCTGAGCTGCGCCCCTGATGACAAAATCCATCCCAGCATAGGTACCCATCAGGTAAAGACCTTTAGGGTTATGTGGGACATCCATCCTTACAAAGGGTGGTCACACACTAAACATCCACCACTAAGGGTATCATTTCCACTGGTTGTAACCATGTGAAAAGGGGGTTCATGGACCAGTCTTAACTGTTTCCCTGAAATACGCAGCCCCCCGAGATGTTAGAAAAGTTGTTCCAGATTGCTCTCAGATTTTTATGCATGATAACTCGTTGAGGGGATAATTTTCAGTCGATATGGCAGATAGGTGGGTCTGATGACAAGTGGTTTAGTGATTTGTGCAGTCTCCTGTTTTTTGTTGTTGTTGTGGAGGGAGAGAAGATAGGTGTTTATTTGTTGTGTAAAGGTGTTGAGTATGTGGTTCACGAGAAAGGCGGTCGGATCTTTGAAGCTTTCTTGATTTTCCATGGAGATACAAGATTAACATCTGTAAGACCAAATCTCAGTAAAGAAAGTGGCTTGGAGAATTTGCCAGATGTAGAAACTTGGGTGGGAGAGTGAAAAAATGAAGATAGATTGTGTTTGGATAGAACATATGTGTGTGAGGCTGTTGATGATTTTTTGTGCTGTTTTTTGGATTCTTTCAAAATGTTAAAAGGCATGAGGTTTTGTTTCCCGAAACAGTTGACAGAGAGGGAAAATGTTGACAAAGGGCGGGGGAAGAATTTTACTTCTCATGCACTTGTAGACATCGAAGAAGTATTCTAAGGGTTTTTTCCTTTTGTCTTAGGGCGAGGAAATCTGCCAAAATGAGAGCAGTGGCTGCGTTTGTAGAAACTGTTGTTTCTATTTGGGTTAGGTCCTGATTTTGACTATATTGCTGCCATTTGTCCGTGTATTCCAATGGTTTGGTTGTTTTTTGCAGGATTTTTTCATGTGCTTGCATCAGTTTTGGGGTTTTTGTTGTTAGGCGCGAAGATGGGTGGAAGACATTATTAACGTAGCCAATGAATTTCCTGTCTGCTCTGTGGAATGGTGTGAGACGGATTTTGTCCTGGTAATATCTTTCTTTGAAGGATGCTTCTGTGATGCTTAGTTCTTTGTGGACCTCTTCTGCTTTGGTGATATAAACGTCCTCCACTTTTGTGATCTTGTACAGGAGTTGGGGAGGAGACTCCGTGTAAGATGTGATACACCAGTGATTGTAGAGATATATGCCATCTTCTTAAGATTAAGAAGTGCATTAATCCAGGGTTGTGGTAGTTGGTCCCGTGTTTTGTTTAGGAAACTTTTGTCTTCGTCGGATAGACTGGATAAGTCCAGAGGATGGAAGTGCATTTTAAGTTGAGCAGCTATTTCAGGGAACAGGTGTTTAACTTGTATCTGTTGATCATATAGGAATTATTCTCTATGGTCAACACCGAAGGGTTTCCCCGCTTTATTCAGGAGGAATCTGTTGAAAGCCAGGTATTCTTCAAAGAGCTCATGTCTGTGCAGGGTTGGTGGGGAAATTGTGGGATCGGTGTCAAGAAAGTCTTTGAAGTTAGTGTACCAGCGCGAGCGCTAGGTTTGTTTTGCTTTTTAGAATGTCTGGGTGAGACAAAGGAAGTGCCCCTTCTTTTTAAAACCATCTGACATGCATGCTATGATTTTCCATTGTTCGTGACTAGGTGATAACAGTTTGTAGACTTGAAGTGCTCCTTGAGCGCAGATGGCAACTTGAGGGCATACTACACTGAGACCACCTTGTTTCTGTGGTGTTATTGCCAAATTTTCATCAACAAACCGCAGTTTACCATCTTCCTTACTCCCGGAATGGAAATTGTACACAAGGTTTTCGATCTGCCGTAGGTGCTCCGAAGGAGGAGGAGAAATGTCTGATATGTACAGAAATTTGGGGGAGAAGTATCTGTTTATGATACATCAATTGGTTAGGAGTGGAAATTGTTGTTTCCTCCAAAATTCTATGGCTAGTTGGAGTTGATCACGGGTAGAGACCCACATTCCTGTAGATGAGCGGTCTTGGTGGAGGTTTAATCCTAAGACCCGTTGCGGCTGTGCTAGGGTAAGTGGTGCTGACTAGTCAAGCTGTATCTGGACCGGCTGGCAAAATGAAGGTTTTAGATGCATTTTCTTTTAGGCCAGTCAAATTTCTACAGTCGTCAAGGATTCCTGATGCGGTGTCAAGTGCCTCCTGGTCTCTAGCAAAGATAGTCGTGTCATCTGCATATTCTGGATCAAAGCATTTGATTTAAGGGTTCCATCCCTATTATGAGTACAAGGGGGGCTATGGGGTAGCCTTGGCTGACGCCCGTTCGTGTGACTATTTGAGAAGATTCATGTCCATTGACGAGGAAGCTAGTTTTTGTGTTGGTTAGAGTAGCACGTATCCAGTTAACAAAAACTGTTGGGAAGCCCATAGCGTGCATACAATTGTTTCATACAGGTAGTCACGGTTCAGCGTGTCATACTCTTTCTCAAAATCAGCGAGCACGAAGGTGAGATCGCCATTAGAGCATTGAGCCCAGTATTGTGAGTCAAAAATGCACGAAAGAGTGTCTGTAATATTCCTCCCATGTACAAACCCGGTCTGTTCCGGGCTGATGACATATGGGAGAACCTTTTTGAAACCCTTGGCTAGAATTGTGGATAAAGTTTTGTAGCTGGATTAAAGGAGGGACATTGGTCTGTAGTTTGGAACATCTGTATGATCTCCTTTTCTAAAGAGTAGACAGGTCAATGAGTCTGTGAAGGTTGGGTGGCTGCTAGGGTCAGCTAGAAACTCGTTGAAGAGCATTTGCAGCCGCTGGAGGATGTCATGAGGTTTTTCTTGAAAAAATTCACTCGGGAGACTGTCTGGTCCTGGACATTTACCCTTTGGGGATGATTTGATAGCCTCCTTGATTTCCTCTAGCATTGTAGGACCGCACATATTTGCTATGAGTTTGGATGGAACTTGTGAGAGATATGGGATAATTGGCCTTGCTTCAGTGACTTTTGGTGGGGAATACAATTCAAGGTAGAATATAGAGACTATAAGTTGCATGGCTTTTAAATTACTTGTGATGAGGTTGTCTTTGGTTCTTAGGGCTGTGATAGCCACATCTTGCTTTCTTACTTTGATGAAACTTGAGAGGAATGTGGTAGAGGTTTTTGAGTCCATCAAAGTAGCTTGGATGTGCCATATCATGTATTTGGTTGGATAAAGCGTATCTGGCTAGAGATTTTTCAAGATTTTGAACTCTTATGCAGTTCTGTTTGTTGTTGGGGTTCCTGCATTTTGCATGTTGGGCCTGAAGTAGTTTTTTCTCCATTGTCTGTATTGTCTTGATTTTCCTTTTATGCTCTTGGACACTAAATTATTTTATATTGGTTTTGATGGCTTTTATGAAACATTCCCTTTGTGGAGAGAAGTCTATTTGCATGATTTCTTGTCCTTGGGGCCGTTCTAGGAAGGAAGAGTTCATCTTCCATAGCCCTTTACCATGGATTGGGATGAGCTATGCATTATTGTGAGGAGGGGGACAGCAATGTGGTCAGAGATAGTAGATGGCAAGGGGATGTGAGAACAGGTTTTGATATGCTTGTTGTAACCAGCACTGTGGTACATATGGTCAATTCTTGATGATGATTTGTGTGCTGCAGAGTGATAAGTGTAGATGATGGAAGATGGATCGAAATTCCTGTATGAGTCTGTGAGGTTGCAGTCTTCCAGGATATTCAAAAGTTTTGGAGCATGTTTGGATTTATATTCTGGTAGTCTATCCATGTTCCAGAGGGTTTTATTAAAACTTCCTAGAAGAATTTCAGTTGGTGAGGCTGCAAGGAAATCAAGTAGGGAGGGCCGGAATGATTTCCTGTCCTTATAGCTGGGAGGAGCATATACACTAGTTACTGTACAGCTTAGCTTCTGGAAGGAGAGAGTGTGTTGGGAAATTCTGGAGGAGTTTGATTAGTTCGACTTGAGAACTTCAACCCTCCTGTGATTGTGAAGGAAAACAGACCCACCTGTGTGAGGAGAGTCTGATAGATTGGCCAGGGTTTTCCAATTTTTGAACCGCTTTTCCAGGAAAATAGTCTTTTCTGGAGTGTCCAAACGTGAGTCTACAATTCATACTACTTCCAATTTATGGAGGTCTAAAAGGGCCAGAAGATGGGGTACATTGGCATCGCTTGTGATGCCTTTTGTTTTTAGGCAGAGGATGGAAAACTGCTCATGTAGCATGCTTGTTTTGTTTGAGATGCTTTTTGTACTGGCAGACTTGTTGTTCTCGGTACGTTTGCGTTTAGGGTAAGGAGCATGGGGTACCGTTGTTTGGGGGACCTTGTTTATGGAGGTACGTTTAGATCGCTTTCTGTTTGCCCAGTTAACTTGGTGTGGGCTTTTTCTTTTCCTGGAACTTGATGGGAGTGCCTGTACCTCTGGAGCTGATTGAGATTTTTGTGACTGGAGGAGAGGGATGGCAAGAAGGGGGTGTAATGGGAGGATAGCCGTCTGTATGCGAGTATCTTGTTCAGTTGGGAGACCTGCAAGAGCAGCTTCTTAAGTTGATATAACTGCAGCTTGGAGGTGTTGAGGGGTTTGAAGGGGAGTTACATCTGAGGAGCATGCAGTGGGAGGGCCGATTTTGATGGAGGAGAGTTGGAGGAGGAGGCTTTTGCATCCATGTTTGAAGATGGTGCAGAGAGGGGGTTTGTTGGTTTGTGGGGAGTTCCCTCTGCTGCAGGCAGGGACAGGAGCTCCTTGTTTGATATGTGTGGTTTTGGAATTTCTGAAGAGGGGGGGGGGGGGGGGGGGGGGTGGAGTGTGTGGAGATAGAGTGATTAAAATGACAGGTAATTGCAGAGCCTGAGCACCCATGAGACTCTGATAAGTTTGGTGCCATTGTGAATGGCCTAACCTGAACAGGCTTTGAATTATGGTGTGGAAGTTTTTGAGGAAGGTGATGTTGAGAGAGGCCCCAGGAGCTGCCTGTGATGAGAGGGAGAAAGTAGAATTAGGGTGGATGAAGAAAAACCTGATTTTCCTGGAAGATTTTCTTTCATGTAAACTTAGTACTGCGTGGGATAAAGGGACCCAAGGGCTGTGTAGCTGAAAGTGGAATCCACGATCTCCCCAAGAATTGTTATCAGATTGAGAGTCCTTAGAGTAGGCTGTTCCAGCCATGCCGGACCCAGAATCTCCAAGAGTTGTGTCCCACAGGAGAGCTGTGCCAGCCGTATGAGTAAATGGGGGGGGTCACCGGGACAAAGGGCAGAAACCAGAGAACAATGTTCGGATTATGGAATTCTGAATTGCGTTTTAGTCTATGTGTCAAGAGAGCAGAGTTGGAAGGGGAACTGAGAGGGGGGAGAGGGAGTTGAACAGAGTAGACAGGGGGAGATAAGGGATGGAAGTTTCGGAGGGGGAGGTCAGGATGCTATTGGAGAGTTTTCGGAGAAGGGCTAGAATGAGGTGAAAACTGGGGAACACAATGATTCCTGATTCTGAGTAGAAGCAACCTGAAAAGCTGGCCTGTGCTGATAGTCAGTAAACCGCCTACACTTGTCAAGGGTCTCAGAACCTATGCTAGGTCCTAGATTCCATGGAGGAGCTGATGACTGAGCAGTTTTACTCAGGGAAACAGATGTCTTGTGGGAAAAACAAGAGTCTTTTGGTCTGCACGAGTTGTGAGCTGACTGTGCCTCTGGTGGTTGGAAGAATAGCTGAGGAGCTGGCGGGTCAAACTGTGTAGCAGTCACGGGTAGGGCAGTAACACTTGATGCAGAGGAGTCCGGAGGATCCTGATCATAGTGAAGGGCATGCCTGCAAAAGGGAACAAGGGAAGGCAAGGCGGGAGAGTTTAGGTTAGAGGGGAGACCGAATGTGACAATACCGTATTGAATGAGTTTGTGTTGAGGCTTAGAACCTGAGAGCTTCGCAGGTTGATCTTGCGCTTGAGAACCTTGAGGTCGTTGTTCACATTCACGATTAGCAGTTCCCGAGTTGGGTTGGTCTTGTATGCCAGGCGTGCATTCTCGTGAGTCTGACTGCTGATGTGCTCGAGCAGCCCATCTAGGGAGGAACCTGTGTAGCCGCTGCAAGCTAGGTAGTTCCAGACGTGGTACTCAACTTCCCTGCCAGAATTTGAGAAAATGATGCCCTTGTCTGTGCGCACAGACAAGGGCATCATTTTGACTCCTGCCATGTATGGCTTGCTGCTGCCCTCTGGGATGTAGGCTGTGAGAGAATGAGTCACGTCATCAAAGGAAAGGTACCCATGAGCATTCCCGTGAAATCAATCTCCAGTGTCGGCGCACAGCCGACAATGGAAACCAATCAATCGCGTGAGTGACGGATGTCACGTGACTGCACTATACTTTTTGCACTGGCGATGAGGGTCGAACAGGTTCAGCTGGATTAATACATTGTTTTCATTTTCAGATCAAAATCATCCAGCTAATAGCCATATCAATGAAATCGTTGTCCCCAGATAAACATTGTATAACAAAATCATGTAGCACTAGGCTACTTTGTGGTAACCTTTTCTAGCACTTTTTTTGACATAGCAGAATGAGAATTTGACAATCTTAGGACCTGTGGTAGCAAGGACACCCTCCAACAGCAATGATTTTCTATTGTTTTGTACCCAAACCCTTTCATGTTCTATCAGCTTGAGGATTCTCATGTGTCTCTTTGCCAGAATACCTCTCTACTGAGAGATGCGTTGTTGGTGAGATTTTTGTGAAATGTCTAGAATTAAGCATAAATTTATACGCTTTTCAGGAATTATACCTGACATGGTTTTTACGATGGTCTAAGATCTTTCAGGAATTCACTGCCTGTTGTCAAAAAACTCCTCATTCGCCCCTTTGTGATCAGACAATGTTTACTTCAATCTTATGTGGTTATCATTTTATTTGGATGAAATAAACTAGCCTCCAGATTTGTGTCTGTGTGTGCGGGACTGACATGGGGTGATGAGTGTGCATGGTTTGATTTGCATGCTGGATGGACGGGGCTCATGAGTTTAGGCCCCACACGACTTTTGATTCCCATGACATGTCTTGGGTGGGGGTATGAATTGGGACGTTGGGGTTTGACTCCCCAGTGAAAGAATGGGAAACAACCGCATCTGACAGTTCTGGTCGGATGCCTCACGCTCGTACTAGACCACTATTGTTCTAGACACATCATGTGAAAGAGGTGAGCTGGGTAGCATGGGGGTGGAGGGGAAGGGACGCTGGGTCGGGATGGAAAATTGAGATTTTTGGTATTTCAGTTTATCTTCTTATTGGTATGTTTTTGCCTCTAGCATAGAGGCAAAACCAAAGCAAAGCGGTTTTATGTTTTTACATTAGCGTTGGTCAGTTTGGTTGGTTTTTTTGGTTTAGGTGAGATTATGGTTGGTTCTAGGTCAGCTTTGGCAACTCTGGTCAAGTTTGGTTGGTTTTGGTGGGTTTCCAAAAAGATATGACCAAGCTCCATGGAGAGTGAGTTAAGAGACAAGGAGGTTTTGATTCATGGGCCAAAAATGGAAATCAAACTGAAACCAACCTCTGTTCTAGTTTAAGGTTTTTTCTAAAAGATGAGCTCGGTTAAAAAAACAAGACCACTTGGTGTAGTCCAGGTGAAGAAAGTGACGTGGTCGGATAACCGGAAAGACTTTTGGGCAGTTTGGATGGTCGTGTTTTTTGGATGATTGGGGAAAGGGAGATGAATTTTGTTTTAAAAATTTGTATGGTTACTTGATTACTATTTTCATCTGTAGAAATGACATGGTGTGGGCATTTTTTCTGTTGCTTTTTGGAAGTAGCAACAGTTTTAGGACCTGTGGTAGCAGGGACATCCTCCACTAGTAATGGATTTCTGTAACTTGGTGCCCAAACCCTTTCATGTCCTACCATCCTGAGGATTCTCATGTGTGTCTTAGTGTAACGGAATCGACGGAATCCTTGGCCGACTAGGCCAAAACCGCGGTGCTTGAGGGTCTCCGACCCTCAAGCCATCCCGTCTCACCGCCCACAGTCCCAGGTGACCCCACTCAAGCCACGTGGCTCCTTCTACCGGTCGGCGTGGCACTGCCACGCTACACTCCCCCCCACTAGGATTGAGATCCACCTTGGCATCTCCAGTAATCCCAACATGGGATTCGAGCGCTAGAGATCTGATGCTAATGTGACGGATTTGACGGGATCCTTGGCCGACTAGGCCAAACCTGCGGTTATGGCCTAGTCGAAAAGTTTTTACCTACAATTTTTGCAAAAACCTATAACCTTAAACATACATTCATATGTTTTATAGAGACTACAAAAAATCCTGAGATTTTTTTTAGAATGATTTTCATTTTTCCAGGAGTTTAATTCCTGTTGTAACGCTTATTCTCGTTTGTCTCTTTGCGATCATACACTTTCTACTTTAATCCTATGTGGTAAATGTTTTATTGGGAACAAGTAAGATAACCTCCAGATTTCTATGTGTGTGTGTGTGTGTGTGTGTGTGTGTGTGTGTGGGTATGTGTGTGTGTGTGTGTGTGTG
>SZWC01019776.1:26600-38340 GCA_023375785.1 Penium margaritaceum
CTCTCTCTCTCTCTCTCTCTCTCTCTCTCTTTTCCCTACGCACGCATAGCTACTGAACCACAGCTTGTGCCACATTGACACTACTGCCATTGATAGCGTGCTTTGTGTACTTTCAACAGATGGTCTTGATGCTGTCACGTTTCTTGCTCCATGTCCTCATGATTGCCTTGACTGTGCTTAGGGGAAAATGCACTGCTCCCCTTTTTCCACCTCTGAGTCTCGCACCTACAATCCCCTCGATCTACTACACGCTGCTGTCATGAGACCTCTTCCTCATGAGGCTCTGGGGAGGGTTGGTTGTTACGTCCTCCGTCTCACAAATGAATTCTCCAGCATGTACTGGGTCTTTACACTTAAGCAAAGAGTGACATCTGCTCCACTCGTTAATCCTAGCTTCCTGAGGTTGAACTTGCCTGTGGTCTTTGTCTTTCTGTCTTTTGTTGTGACATGGTGGTGAGTTTTTTGGCCCTACAACTCGTTCTCTCATGTCTCACAAGGTGCGCATTGAAGCTACGGCTCCCGACACACCCCAAGGAAACAGCATATATGAATGCTGGAACATGACTCTCGTTGGTAGTGTCCACACCCTCCTCAATGCATCGAACCTCCCTCCTCTCTTTCCTATTGAGGCCATGTCTTACATGACGTGGGTGCCCATGGTCCCCTTCATCGTCATGTCACCCCTTCAGAGCATTGGTTTGGGTGTCGTGTTGACCTTCACCTTGCTTGTGTCTCGGGCTATGGCGCTGCCGTCTGGCTTCTCGAGGACCTTCACGATGGAAGACTCCGTTCGCGTGCATGTCTGTATACCTCCCTTGGTGTCTCTGCCATGTCCAAAGCATGGCGCTTCTAGGACCCCGATCGTGCACGTGTTGTCGAGTGTCTTGACGTCCACTTCTTTGAGGACGTCTTTCCTCACGATCGCTCCCGTGTCGCTCCACCTTCCTCCCTATCTTCACTCCATCAACTTGGGAGGGGGTGGGTTTGTCTCGGCCTCTGGTCTCGCAGGGGCCCAGCCATCTCCGCTGGTGCAGTCACTTATTCCTCTGGTCTCTCTCCCTCTTCGCCATTTGACACGCTTTCCAACACCTCGTCTGGTTCCCTTACTGGTCCTTCAACATCTTATCCTTTTGCATCCTCAGAGTCCGCGTTTGCGCCTCTTAGCGCTCCACCACTACATGCCGACATTCCATCACAGTCTCCCCCTCGTGTCATTCCTGACTCCCCTCCGATGCCTGCTCTGTAGCCCTTTGTGTCCGTTGTCAAGACATCATCCCAATCCTGCCTTCGATTCCCTTTCAGCCGGGCCAGATCCATACACTCGTGGAGGGAAATTTTGCCCCCTTCCATAGCATTCTCCCTCACAGTCCTCTCAGAGCCGCACTCATTCTAGTGTATCATCCACTATAGCCAGCTCCTCTACCAGACCTTCAGGCATGGATGCAGTAGGACTAGTTATCAGTGTTGTGCACCCTAGCTCAGCAGTGGGTTATGCACTTGCTGCTCATGAGTTCCACAGTGCTCTTGAGGCATTTTTTGCTAGCTACACTGACCCTTTTCTTACGGCAAGTGAGCTCCCCTCACTTCCGCCAGAGCCCACCACTGTCCGTTAGGTGATAGAGGTAGCTGACGCTGATCTCTGGAAAAGGCCATGCAATTGTAGCTCACCACTCTCAACGAACATAATGTCTTAAAACTTGTTGATCTCCTAGCAGGTCGCAAGGCTGTTTTGGCTCGTTGAGTCTTTCGGCATAAGCTGAAGCCTGATGGCACGGTCGATAGGTATTCTGGCATGGAAGTCTGGACAATGAAGTCTACATTGTGTAGCCCCCATGCTTTATAGATGGTAGGAACAAGGTCTAGCGGCTACGCAAGGCCTTGTACGGGCTCAAATATTCGCCCCGATATTTGAACCTGGAGATCGCATCCATGCTTGAGAGAGGTGGCTATCTTTGTACCACTGTTGACCCAACAATCTTATTGATTACACACCCGCAACCCTTTGTGGCCATCCAGGTCTATGAAGATGATCTCCTCATTGAGTCACCCAGCCCTGCTGCGATGCAGTCAGTAAAGTCTCACCTATAGTCCACCTACAAGATGAAGGACATGGGTCCAGCTCGAGTGTTCCTTGGCATGGAACTTCAACGTGACCACCAACGCCGCACATTGCACATACACCAGGCTACCAATATCCGCAGCATGGAGGAGTGCTTTCCCTCTGTGTTGGCTGACACTTCCACTACATCCACACCAATGACCCCAGCTGTTCAGCGCCTGCTCAAGTCACTTGACACGTCTCACCTGGGAGAGCCTATGAACTTCAACGATTATGTGAATGTGATCGGATACATTATGTACCTCGCCACCACCAATTGAGCAGACGTGGCCTTCTTGGTCAACTTTCTTGCCCAGTTCTCTTAGTAGCCTCATCAAAGGCATCTCGAGGCAACACTACGTGTCGTCCGTTATGTGTTGCCCACCGCACGTGTAGGATTGTGCTAAGGATTACAACGTTCCGTGGTTGTTGACGCGTACACTGACAGTGATTGGGTTCATGAAATAGACGCATGCAGTTGCATCTGCTACATCTTTCTTGTGGATAGGACTACTATATCATGGAAGAGTGGAAAATAGGGATGTGTTGCACGCAGTTCCATTGAGGCTGAGTACGTCGCGCTTAGAGCAGGTATGTGTGAGTGTGTGGTTTTCTTTGCTTGCTGCAATAGCTGTGTGTGCCCATCCTTTGCTTGACACTGCACTACGACAATCAAACTACCAAGGCAATTGCTGAGCATGACGGCATGCATCATTCATGCACTAAGCACATCAACATTGAGCATCACTTTGTTCACGAGCGCATTGTCGCAGGAGATGTCGAGGTTTTCTGGATCGACCCTCGACAGCAGCATGTAGACTTTCTCACCAAAGCCCTTAGCAATGGAATGTTCAAGGCTGCCGTGCATGCAGCTGGCCTGTTGCGTGCACGCGATGCCCCTGATTGATGTGACCACTCTGTGCATGTTGCCTGTACTTTTGTTCTCTATGTGGTGCATGGACTGTTCGTCTGTGGATCATGGGGACTCCCCCATGACCCACAGACAGTGTTGGTTGTAAATACCATACACGCAAGTGACCTCTTGACTCCATTCATTCCACACCATCACTACAGGTGAGTAAGGTGACATGAAGCTTAAGGCGCACGCGTTGCGGCCAACGCATCATTGGCGTCTCAGCGGGGTGCAAGGTTGGCGCGAGCTCTGTCATGCTTAGTTTCATTTGAGAGCATATTTGCTGTTACCAGCATGTGGTGGTTAGCTCTAACTCAGCTAAAACATGAGGGAAATACATGGGAGATACATGCATCCACATTCACTCATGGTCAATGTGGTCCTCTATGTGGTTTATATGCATGCTTGGTTAGATATGTAGTTTAGAGCATCAGTTGCTGATCCTAGAGGGCCACACTCTCGGCCGTTCCAGAGTGTGAGAAACCATGGCGGCTTTTGCCAACTGGTTAGGTTCGACCCTTGGGTGGCAGCCGGGTTCCACTTCAAGCCACTCAAGTGGGTGGCCCGGGCAACCGGTTGCTAAGAGTTCGCTAGCCCGTTACTCACATTAAACTTGCTTCTCCTAATCCCTCAAGGTTTTTCACCAACGTTTTGCCGCTCCCATCGCCATGGATACCTTATGATCCTCACTTACATGATAAGGAGCTTGTGCCAGCATTCTGTCGCTACCTACAAGGATGTCCTCAATGATGTACTCCGTGTCTCCGTCCACTTGTATAGGAGGAGATGGAGGGACATTCCAGCCGGGGAAGTTCTTGCTAGGGTCTCGGTAGTGCTTGAGTCTGTAGATGTAGAGCACCCGATGAACTTGCATAGTGTCGAGGAGTTTGAGTCAGGCAACCATGCTGGTTTGCATGCGCTCGATCTCAAACAGTCCCAACCACCGGGGTTTGAGTCTCGGACAGTCGGCTCAGCAGAGTTTCATGTTTGCCAAGCTGAGGAGAACTTTGTCGCCAATGGCGAACATGTCATCGTTGCGATGTCTGTCGGCTACTCGCTTCATCACTGCTTGTGTCTTCACGAGCGCCTGCCAAGCTGTACCCAAGATGGTAGAGAAATAGCGACATTGGTTGTCAACCGGGAGAATGTTGCTTTGGCTGTAAAGTCTGGCTGGTGTGGCGGGAAGTCTGCCATGCACCACTTCAAACAAATAACTTCCCGTTGCGGTGGATGTCGCCGAATTCTATGCGAGTTTGGCAGTTGGAATGTTGATTGCCCAATCCATTCTGTGTGGCTGGCATAAATTCTGGGTGAGTTGTTTGAGTGTATGATTGGTCTACATGGTTTCGCCGTTGTTTTGAGGGTGGAATATCATGGAAAGCTGGATCCGACAACCGTGGCGAGTCATCAGTTTGAGCTACAAACGGCTGGTGAATCGACCGTCTCTGTTGCTTGTGATGGTTCTTGGCACGCCGTGTAGCCATACGATAATGTTTAGAAATAGCCGTGTTTTTCCTTCTTCGTTGACGATGGTCGTCATCGCAATAACATGGGACATTTGGAGAACCTGTCAACAACCACAAGGACTGTGTCATACCCCTTAGGTGTGACCGGGAATCGAGTGACCAAGTCCATTAAGATTTTGGTCTATGGTTCCGTTGGAATGGGGAGCGGCTACAAAAGTTTGGGTGGGCGTGTGCGACAGAAATTTCATCACTGACACGTGTCACAAGATTTGCAGAAGTTGGCCATATCGGTTTGCATATTTTCCTACCAGTATTGCTTCGCCAGGTTCTTTAACATCTTGTCCTCTCTGAAATATCCTCTTGGGCTGGTGTATTGGCACTCTTTGTGTAGCATGCAACAGAGTTCGACATTCGGTGGTACGACCACCTGACGAGTGAAACATTGTCGCCAATAGGGTGCGTTGTGCCAAGACTTGGACTTTTCATATCCGGCATGCTGGTCCTAGCCACGTGAAATATGGATCTCGCTGTACTTGAAGTGTCGCTGCTTCAGCCATCAGGTATGGTCGGTTAAGCACATCTACTCGGTTAGTTTTTCCCGGATGATACTCAATATCGTAGTCAAATCCGGATTCGAGAGACTCCATCCATCGGGTTTGACTTTGACTGAGGTTCGATTGCATCTTTAAATGTTTCAGTGCATGATTGTTGGTTTGTACAATGCATCGACGGCATTCAAGATATCATCGCCATGTCTTAAATGTGTGTACAGCCGCTGGCATCTCCTTCTCATGTACAATGTGGTTGAGTTCTGGTCTACGTAACTTTCGTGATATTTTCCTGACTGGTTGGTCTCCGTTGCCATGATCTTGAATGAGAACTATGCCAATGGATCGATTGGAGGCGTCTCTAGCCATGACGTAGTTGGCCACTGGATCGGCCAGTCGTAGGGCTCACGCCGAGGTCAGAGCGTTCCAAAAAGTGGTGAACGCTTCTTGTTCATTATCTCCCACTGCCACTCATATTCTTTTCAAGTGAGATCAGAGAGGCACTGACAGTCAGACGTTATCCCGTATGAAATGCAGGTAGTAGTTGTAGAAGCCGAGAAAAACTTGGACGACTCCGACATTGGTCAGTGTCGGCCAATCAGTGACTACTGCCCTTTCTTTCGGATCCATGGTGATCCGTCCGGCGTTGATGACGTGACCTAAACATTTGATCGAATGGCGACCAAAGTCACACTTCGAGGGTTTTCTGAAGAATTTCTCTCTTTGTAGAATTTTGAGAACTTTTCAAAGATTTACATTGTCCTCCGGGGGACGGTTGCACACTAGAATGTCGTCAAGATGCACCACAAAAAAATCGTCGAGGTACGGGCAGGAAATGTTGTTCATGTTTCCATGAATGTCGTCAGGACAATCCTGAGTCCAAACGACATGACCGTGAACTCAAAATGCCCGTATCATGTTTAGAACACTGTCTTTTCAATGCTGTTATCTTCCCCCCATAGCTGGTGATAACCGCTGTGTACGTCGATTTTGCTGAAAATTTGAGCTCCTTGGAGTTGGTCAGAAACTTCATCGGCTCGAGGAAGAGGGTAGCGGTTCTTGATGGTAGCGTTGTTTAACATCCGGTAGTCCACGCACATCCGCCCACATGCTCCAAAGAACAGTGGTTTTTGCTAAAGTATACTAGTGCGCATGGTGACGTGGATAGGTGGATGAACCCTTGAATGAGCATCGTGTTGAGTTGCATTTTCAACTTGGTAAGCTCATGGTCGCTCATCCAATATGCCCCTAGAACTGAGAGTCGGTTGCTTTGTTTCAGTTTGATGCGATGGCCAATGTCGCGTTGAAGTGCTAAGGTTTTTGAGAGTTTGTCAGGGAAGACTTCCTTAAAGTTTGGGATGAGAGGAGCGAACTCCACGGGAACCATCACACTTTTCTTTTTTATGCTGATGAGGCCGATGAGACTGATGAGGCTGATGGGGCCAATGAGTCAGCTACTACCACTTCTGTTTCCTTCATTGGCTCAAGATGAACGAGCCACGCACAAGCCCCTTGTCGCATATAGTATTTGGCCACGCACGAGCCCCTCCAATAGCACCCATCGCAACTTCTCATTCGATGGTATGAAAATTTGGAAAGGGAAATTTCATTGCTAGTAGGGACCGTTGAACCAGAATATGGTCTTGTTGTAGCCGTCAAGCTCCTGGTAACCCTACACAAATAACCTTGTGAGGTACGCGCCTTGTACAAAAAGTAGCTTGTTGATCTCGGCCATCAATTCTGGTCACTGACTCATACAATTTGCTGGATTTGTTTTTCCAGGTCGATATTCGATGTTGTGGTTGAGGTTGGTCTCGAGGAAATCCATCCAACGATTTTGTCGACGGTACAAATCTGGATGGAGCTCCTTGAATCTTTGAGCGCACAATGCCTGGTACGGATGATGAATCACTGGCATTCCATGCAACAAGCCATGTTTTGAATGCGCGCACGACTGAGCATCTGTTTTTTGTTTATCGCGCATTTAGTTTTCGTGCGACACATAGTCGAGTTCCAGTCTGTGTAGCCTTTGTGATGTGTACACGACCGATTGTTCTCCACCAATGATTTCTTTGAGAACAGCCCTCATTGCTTGGTCGGTAGCATCAGTGGCAACGACATGGTCCATCATTAGATCTGCCAATTGTAGGGCTGGCACTGAGGTTAGAGCATTTCTAAAACATTTAAACGCTTCTTGTTCGCAAATCTCCTCAATTCCACTTGGTAGTTTAACGAGTGAGATTGGAGAGAGGCGCTGACACCCGGGCCTAGTCCTTCACGAATCAATGGTAGTAAATGTAGAGCCCGAAAACACTTGGATGTTCCAGCTGTTGGTTGGCGTCATCCAATTAGCAACTGTCTCCAAGCTCTTTTGGGTTCATGGTTCTCCATCCACCGCCAATGATGTAGCCTGTAAAAGCGATTGAACAGCAACCAGAATTGAATTTCAAGATTTTCCCCTAAAATTTCTCTCTTTGGAAAATCTCAAGAAAATTTTGGACATGTCTATTGTGCTCCTCCGGGGTATTGCAGTACACCAAGATGTTGTTGAGATGTTCAATTATAAAATTTTCAAGGTAAGGACAAAAAATCTTGTTCATTGTCGCGTTCAATATTGTCGGGGTATTTGTGAGTCTAGACAATATAACCATGAACTTGACGTGCCCATATCTGGTGCACATCACCATCTTCTTGATATCCTTCTCATATATGCGGATCTGATGATAGCCCCTGAGTAGTCGATCTTGGTGGGATTTTATACCCCCCCCCCCTAGTTTTTCGAAACATTTTTCTGCTCGCAGAAGAGAGCACCGGTTCTTGATGTTGATGGCGTTCAGTGCACGGTAATCTACTCACATTCACATCTCTCCAATTTTGTTTTTACAAAACATATAAGTGCCACGTAGGGAGATGTGGAGGGTTTGATGAACACCCGAACAAACATCTCGTCCAACTCGTAGGTCCCCTTCACTGTTGGTTGGCTTCAGGTCTATCTGGTGATCAACGTTTCATTGCAGAGGTAATTCTTGTATCCAGTTGGGAAAATTCCCATCGAACTCCTAAAAGAGTGCAGCAAATGTTTCTGTAATGGTTGTGAACTTGTCAGCCAGACAGTGGTTATGGCACTGCTAATGGCTTCTTTGAATGGGAAATCTGACTGTAGATTTGAATTTTGCAGGAAAAACTATGCAAGATAGATCCAAGAATGGGGTCGATCCATCAAGAATTGAGGAGGTTACATCCGACCAAAGGTTGGACAGGCCAAGGGGAAAACAGGTGACGCAAACTCATTCCCAAGGACCAGGAATCGAACTTCGGAAGACCCAATGAGGCCAAAGATTACATTGGGACCCAGTTAGCCAATGAATCAAGGATCAATGAGGGCCAATGGCACTTTGGAATGGTGCCCTGATCTGTTATTACCAGAAAGGGCACTTTGGGCAGCCGCCACCACCACTACTGATACTGCCAGTAGTAGATTGCCATGGTTCATGAAAACGGTCATGTATCGGCCGTTCCTCCACAAATTGATACAATTCTTGGTGCATTTATAAAGCAAAGAATATGAGTTATGGGATGCTAAGGAAATATTACTCATCCCTTGCCCGTGGGAAGTCGTGTTTGGCTCAACAACCTCGGGTCACCTAGGATATGTCATCATGTACGTATGTACGTATAGCCTTGTATGTTGATACTTGAATAGTTTAATACCACCTAGCCAAACATGTTCCCGTTCTCCCCAAAGATGATTCTACGCTTCCAAATACTTGGGAAGGTGTACACCGGGCTCCCCTTGATCACCATTGCCGTCCATTGGTCCTTGTACCCTCCGGTTGAGGCTAGCACACCGCGCCCGTTTTACAAAACTTGTCAAGTGTCGAGTCGGATGTGGTTGCCCCTCCTACCATGATTTCTTCCACTTCTCCTGTCTCCACGTGGACTAGCCACACTTTAGCTCTACGTAGTAGATACCACTTGGCCACTTTTTGAGATGTGGGCTGGTCTTTTGTGAATGCAGCAACTTCCTATGCTGCTTCCACCTCGACTACTTCCCGTGGTTGTCGGTGCGTTTTGGGTGGCTTGATTAGACACGTGTTACTTTTTACTATTTATGCTGACATAGATGAATCCAGTGCTGAAGTCTACCTGCAGATCGTGCAAGTACAAGAAATCTCGCCTGAGGATGATTTTTTTTCACTCATTGGACACGTTTTCACGACTGTTACATTGTGCAGATCTACAATTTGCAGTCAGATATGTTCACAAAGCTGAAGGATCTGCAATCATCTATCAATGATTCTTGCTTCAAGTATCCTTGATTCAGCCAGAAAACCCAGCTTTCAAACCATGTCATTAAGCTCTGAAAAGTGCCCCCATCCAATAGTACCGGCACGGCTCTTTGACTTTTACAATCCCTTGGTTGTACTCATAGCAGTATTGTTAAAAAAATATTCCTCATATTCCTGGTCAAATTTTGCGATCTTTAGAACTCTTTTCTGCGGCAATGTGAGCCACTCAAATGTGTAATCAGTTGGCACAAGATTTTCTGAATGGTGAGGAGTTCCACTGTCTACTCTTGCCCTTTGCTTTTTCCCGACTCCTCATTCTCCTCTACAAAGTTTTCAACCTTTAAGCCTGCTACAACCGTTTTTCACAATCGCAAGAGATTTTCTTTGCTTTCCGCAAGCCAAAAAGAGCCATTGATCACGTTGATCGATGTAGTCAATCTCCATCAGGGAGGAGGTTTCCGTCCAGTGGGAATTCTGTCCACCACAAGAACGGTTGTGCAGTGCTGATTCAATTGGCTGTTGTGATTACTTGTGAAAGGTCGTCTTGGATGCAAAAAGAAGTCAATTCTTAACAGAAATATTGCTTAAAGCCAATTTTGTAGTATAAATAATGTTGTTCTTGGAGCGAGGTAGTTTCTGCTGATATTTTTGCAAAAACGCCGAGTGTACTCTGCCACACAAGACTATAGATACATGTGTTAAAGCATATGCTATTCGTCACACTTCACATTTATCTTTCCAAAGTGGATGAGTGTGGTTCTTGAAAATTCATGACAATTCTTTTGTGGTCATGCCACATCACATTAATCTACTAAAAGGGTGAAATGGTTGTGGATGACGTTGTGAGAGTGGTCACATGAGCCGTTAATTGGGCTCCGCCGATCTCTTATTGCCATTGGATGATCTTTAGATCCAACAACCAACTCAAAGCTTTACCATTCAAAAGCAAGTTTGCGAGGTCAATTTTCTTTTTATAATTGTTGACCCTAGCAGCGGTGAAGTACATCTCCAAACTCATCAACCACATCTTGACTGCTGTTCCGTTTGAATTCGTAGGATTGAACTATTTGGGAATCACTGGTTGAATTTGCGGTTCACTCAAGAATTGAAGATTTTTCCCAGTGGATACTGCTTCCCCCGTGGGTGAATTCTCTAGCTGATTCATTGCTACGTTGAGCTACTAGAGAGAAAAGGCATTGAGGCTCTCGAGTCTGAATAACTTCTAGTACAGGTCTTCATTGATGTGAGCCTGTCAGTCATTGCCTCCAAGCGTGTCAGGTGTCAACCCAGTAGGCAACAATAAGGGTGAATGTTTTGCTAAGCTCTAGGGCTTCGTCATTGGGTTTGCCACCAGGGTCGTTCGTGCTATGTGATTCATTGAAATAGTTGCCATGGTTGTCTAATTCACCCAAAGAGCGTAGTTGTGTGCGTGCTGCTGATCCTCCATTGCCGGATTCTTTGCCAATTACTACTGATCATCGCGGGATGTGCTTGATACCTTCACCGTTATCATTGTGAGGTATGTGTCAATGAGCCAGATAGCAACGGTCTTGAAAATGGGTCCCGACATGGGAGGCCGCCGACAACTCTTGGTATTGCAACCAAGATGACACATCACCCTCGCACGAGGGATCGACTCTTTAGGTTTGTTCAATTTGCATCCACACAAAGTCCGCATGAAGTTCTTTTTTCTCTATCCTTGGTTGGATACTTTGTGAGGAGTCTCAAAGGCAAGAACCATAAATGGATTCATGAAGGGTAGAGGCTTTCATACTTGTAGAGATTTGCTAATGCTTCTGCTCGTAATGGCTCCATAGGAGCCAATCTCAACCTACAGTCCTACTTGACACATCCTGAGACCGCCAAGTTTCATGCCCAAGGCTGGCTACAGTAAGCTGCCTATAAGTTTCCCAGTTAGCTTCGTAGAGCTTCCTGTCCCATTTTGGGTTACAAAGGAAACTGCGGCCATACAGAGTTTGTGAAAAACTGCTAGGAAGCTTCCTAGCCTTGCTGCTGCTGACGTGGCGACACTGTCCAGTCAGCTGACGCACTAGCAAGCAGGCAGGTGCAAGAAACAGCAAGGATCAGGCTAGGGAGACGCGCAAAGTCTCATAAGCTTCAATAGCTTAGTAAATGCAGAGAGAAATGACAAATGACAGGTCCAGGGCATAAATACCTGCCGCGGCGCACGGCGGGTGTCGCACGCGGCAGTCCAAGAGCTGTCCTAAAACCGGCCCAAAACCACTGTTTTGGCCGTAACTCTGCGCACACATGTCAGAATCCTACGCCGTCTGAACCTAGACGTGCAGAATCAAAAGACGCACGCAACGACTGGTCACATGCATGCATCCATCGACTGACAGCGAGTATATAATGCAAAAACATGCAAATGGGCCTCATGCCCAGTCCGCCGAAAGGCGCCTGCA
>SZWC01019777.1:0-12500 GCA_023375785.1 Penium margaritaceum
CACATACACACACACACACATACATACACACACACATACCCACACACACACACATATACACACACACACACACATACACACACACACACATACACACACATACTCAGGAAGTCAGACTGCTGAGAAAGTGTGCCATTCAGAGAACCTTCACAACAGTAGTAGCGAGCATCCACGACAGAAGTGGTGCACGATGTTGATATGCTTGGTACGCGAGCAATGGATGTGATGATTTTCAGCACTGACCTTCGTGCTTTGGTTATGCTAGCACAGAGGGATGCAGTGAATGGGCACGCGTACCTGTTGCAAGAGGCTGCACAGCAAGACACTTTTACATGTACCTGAGCCAAGGACGATGTACACAGATTCACTAGAGCTTCTTGCAACATAGCCCAGTTTGCCACTCTTCTAATACATAACAGTGCCTCCAATCAAAAAGACATACCATGACTGACTGTGAGCATCAGTTTTATGAGCCGAGTTGGTGCCGGTGTAGCCATCGACAAATACGAAGGGCTGTGCTCTGTAGCACAACCTGATCCGTGCTGTAGAGAGTGTGTACTGAAGTGTAAAAGGTATAGCCTCAAGATGACTCGTTTATGTATCTTGCTACGACGATGCATATAGATGTTGCACTCGCTGTCAACCACTTGGGAAAGTTATCACAGTGCCCACAGCAGCAACATCTATATGCATCGTCGTAGCAAGATACATAAACGAGCCAATGACTCAAAGATATTCAGTGACCACAATTCCCCCCTTCCTAGCAGGGTAAAATCAGGTTCCTTCAGAAGTCTCTAGCCAGCTGGGATCACGGGTTTAGAGGCAAGCAGAATTGAAGAGATCAGTGGAGCAAAGCGCTCACCCAGAGTGCGAAAGTAGGCTGCCTGATACACATGCAGTGTAGGGTTTGGACAATCCTGCTCAAGCTCCATGCCAAGGAACATGCAAGCGGCCCTTCATCTTGTCGAGTGTCTGGAGAAGAAATTTCACAAACTGGATGGAAGTGGGACTCGGAGAGGCAATGATAAATTCATCAATGCAAACATGGATTGCAACAAGAGGGGGAGACGTAGGACCGTGGAAAGAGTAAGATTGACCGCACTGCGTCGGTGTCCACCTCTCTTAAAATTAGCAGTGATCTCCATGTTCCAGCAGCGAGGAGTTTGTTTCATTACGTGGAATTCCATAAAAAGCGGCCAGAATTTGTTGGTGCCATCGGTAAAACCAGATGATTGCATCATGTAGATCTCCTCATCCAAGCTGCCATGCAAAAAGGTGTTGTTCACATCCATCTGCTCGAGTTCCCAGTCATGGTTTGCCATGAGGCTAATTAGGACATGAGCGGTGGTGTAGCCATCTGACTGGTGCAAACATCTGAGTAAAGTCAATGCCAGCCATTTGTGAAAAAACCCTGATTAATGAGATGTGTCTCATGGTGATCAATAGTACCATCAGGCTTCAGCTTGCACCAAAACACCCAACGGGAAGAGACAGCTTTGCAACCATGTGGCAAGTCAACCGGCTCAAACTCTCCATTCTCTTTAAGAGCATCCAACTCCTAATTCATGGACATCTCCTAGAGAGATCCATCAATGGCCTCATAAGCATCGTGCACCGTTGTGGGCTAGGGACCCAAGGGTGCGAGGCAACTGGTAGCAAAACATGCAATTCCATAACCCGCCACAAATGTGTCAATGGTATTGTGGAACTCCTCACAGATGAGAGTGTAGTCTAGAGTTGTGCTAGGGTGCATGTCACTGATGCTAAGACCATCCAAGGCAGTGGTGATGCGACTCAAGGTACACAGACCTGGATCACCTGACACAACACTACTGTGGCAAGGAAGAGGAAAATGCTGGCCTCCAGGAGTGCATGGCTCGGGGGATGGGAGGACATGACTGGCCGGATCCAATGACTGGACAAGAGTCACAAGGGACGGATCAGGAGCAGATGGAGGAACAAACAAGGACACGTGGAAATGGTCAGTGGATGGGGTAGGATGAGAGGACCAGTCAGTGCAGGTAGGACTGGACAAAGATCCAGATAGAGAGTCAAGGACAGAGAAAACAGAGGCTCTATTGGAGGAAACAGATTGGAAAGCAATGGGCACTACATCACTGTCAGAGGACGTGACACCGTCGTCTCGATCAAAGGAGGTAACAAGAGCCACCGGAGGAGAGACACCCCTCTCAACCAAACAAGAGAGGGGGATAAGGATATCGGCTGATGCAAGATGATTCAGGTCATGCTCAAAGACAGAATGAAAGAAGAGTGCATCGGGAGACTCAATGGCATGATGATGAAACACCAAGGAAGACACAGAGATCCAAGAATCACTAGACCTTGGACTGTGCAGAAATGCCAAGGAAGACACAGAGACGGTCCCAACTAGATAAATTACCGTCACGCACCGGCATGTCATCAGGAAGCTAGACAGCAACGATATAAACCCAGACATAAACCAAGCAAAGACTAGCACAAAAAACAGCCCAGCGCCTGTAAGGCAGAATGTCACAAGGGAGAGAACCATGGAGAACTCGGTTTCTCACCCATGCCATGTAGGACATGGCCTTGAAGGAAAAGAGAAGAGGAAGGCTAGACTCATCAGAGAGAGATTGAACACCATCAGCAAGCATATGGTTCCAATGTTCAGACATATCATTCTCTCGGAGTGTGTAGGGAGCCGAGGAATCCATACGCACTCCACGAGACACAGGAAAGCAAGACTTGGGGTCAAAAAAATCACCACCACGGTTGGGACAAAGCTTACACAGTTTACTCTAGCATGCATGTTTGGCTTGAGGAAGCCACTCCTCAAGCACTTCAATGACATGACTTTTGTGATGCAGGGCAAAGACCCGGCAAAAACAAAAGTAGTCATCAGTAGTCATCAGTTAGAGAACATAGTGGCCAAGGCGACCAAGGAAGTCATGAGGGAGTGGACCCATAACATTAGCATGGACACGTTTCAGAGGATGAGAGGTGATATGATCAAAGGTGGACAAGGGAGCATGATGCATCTTTTCCTGAGCATAGTCAAGGCAATCGGACGTGCAAGGGGGTGCAAAGAGAGCAGGAGCGAGATCTTGTGCAAGGCGAGGGCATAGTAGGTTGTTGATTGTTGCAGTATGAATCTGATCAAATGAAAATACAGAAGGCATGTGTACTCTAGAAGGAACAGGATTGCAATATGTACGAGGGCAGAGGGAGCGGAAGACTAGGGTAGAGACAGTGAAACACAAAACGTATAATCGCAATGAAGACCACGAAACAAAATACGACTGGAGGACTGCAGCAAGACAGTATCAATACCATGAATAGATAAAAAGTTCATGCCCTGGTTCTCAAGCGTGGTCATAGACAGTAGGCTGACCTCGAGATCAGGTACGTAGAGCACACCGGGCAAGAACAAGTCCTTCCCGGGCTCAACAAAATGTATGATATAAACACCCTACACTGGTAGCAATTGGCCAGAGCTAGTACGGCGAAAGTGGACTGAGCCAATAGATCCAAGGGAGACAAAAGCATAATGATAGAACGTCATGTCATGGGTGGCGCTAGAGTCGATGAGCTAGAAACTGGAGGAGGGATGAGTAAACAACAAAAAACTGTAGACAGAAATCGTGCCTAAGACAGGAGAAGGAGATAGGAAAGATGCAACAAGACACTGCAGGAGCGAGACGGACAGCTAATGCATTCTCCAAGGAAGATCAACAGGGAGTGTGCCATGTGGTGTCCCAAAGCAAGCACCACGCAGTTGGGAGTAAGCTTGACATGCATGGAGAGATGTGGCCCCTAGAACACTTTCACCTCCTTTGTTACAAAGACGAAGGATGTCAGTGAGGACATTCTGCAGGCTACACTCAGTGGCACGGCGATCATCATGGTGACCACCGTCATAGTATTAGCCATGCAAATTATCACCATAATGCAGCAAGGAGGGAGGTGCATAGCAGGCGGATGACGTTTTGTAGCATGAGGCTGGACTGGGAGGAGGAAGTTTGCTAAGCCTGACTATGCCAGAAGCCTGGAAAGCAACATGGTGAAGCTCACCAGAAGTGGTGGCAAAGGCGGATGAGGTGCCAGAAGGAGATGATGGACTGGCAAATCTGTTGGAATATGGAGATAAGGAGCAGGTGGAGAGACCGATGTTGTGGCAGTCCGTGCCCACCTTGGATGCATGGCAAAGGCTTAGCGGGCATCATCTGGTGGATGAGGACACTCTGGAGCTGAATGGCCAGCCTGGCTACAGTTCTAGCACGTGGTGATGAGGGACTTGGAGGTAGAAGAGGAGTTTTTTTGTTCCTTGTCCCAATGGCCTCCACCACTTATCTCACCGCCACCACGGCCCCCACCCCTGCTGCCACAGCCCAAAATAGGGACAGCATGAGCACCACCAACAGAGGAGGAGGTAGAAGTAGATGAAGAGGAAAAACCAGTGGAAATGACAATAACAACAGAACGATCCATGCGCTTGTTCTGCAGGTTGTCCCACAAGTTGGTGAAGCACGCACCTATGTACTCATAGAGTGCACCAATGCCGGGGAGTTCATCAACAGGCTCAGAGGCAAGTCGCTCAAGTTCAAAGCAAGGACCATGGAGGAAAAGGTCAAAAAGCTCAGGGATAAGACCAATGACAATGGATAGACACACTGAGAGTTGTCCAGGCGCGGCATTATCAAGATTGCGAGCCTAGAATTCATTAGTTATCTCATTAGAGCGCATATGGAGCTAGTTGAACTATACAATCAGTCCACACTACGGAGCATGGCCGGTGACAGAGTTGCGCTGGGAAATGAGTGTGTATGTGCCTATAAGATCCGCATCCGCAGTCGTTCCACGTGCTGGTTTAGCATTATATTGGCCAATTTCCCCAGTGTGGTTGTGAGGGCCAACAATGATGGGTTTGCAAACAGCAGGTGCAGACTCACTGGACAAGGGAACAAAGGGTGTGATTGCAAAGGCATCAGTGGGAAGTAACACTGCCACAAATCTTCACTTTGCGCCCAAGCGCTAAAGCGCACCTCCCAGGAAGAGAAGGTGAGCTCGGCAGTGAAATGCGACGGCACCGTCTCAAAGTCACATTGGTGAGGAATGGGCAAGAATGTGGGACCAAGAACAGTGGTTGCAGCAGAGGGTTTCATAGCAACCCCATAGCTATAACACCAGCGAAGGACAAGACAGCAACAACCCTCAAGCCAACGGCCCCAGTCACATTGCGAGCAAACGTTCTATCAAAAGGTCAGCCACTGCTTCAGCAAGCTCAAATTTCGAACCGTTAGCTTCCTGTCGACAGTTCTTAGCAAGCCAAGTGCTAGACGAGTCTTGCAAAGTTGCTCTTGGAACTCCACAATGGCTATTTCATGGTCAACCTGTTGTGATTTATGACGTTCCTGTCGACCTGTACAGTTTACTGTGACCACTTGGTCGTGTCCATCATCGTGCAGATCCCTGATGCGGACCCAGGCGGTACCCGTGCGTCATCCGGTGGCGGACTACCAGCTTGGAGCTGACCGACGACCGTTCCAGAGCTCTGGACGCTACCCGGGACCCCCTGCACTTTTTCTGCAACACGCAGGACTTTATCGGTGGACTGGTCGTGGGCCTAATTTGCATGTTTTTGCATTGTGTGTCCACCGTTTGATGCCGGATGCATGCATGTGACTAGTCGTAGCGTCTGGCTTGTGATTTTGCACGTCTAGGTTCAGACGGCGTAGCGTTCTGACATGTGTGCGCAGAGTTACGGCCAAAACAGTGGTTTTGGGCCGGTTTTAGGACAGATCTTGCACTGCCGCGTGCGACACCCGCCGTGCGCCGCGGCAGGTACTTATGCCATGGACCTGTCATTTGTCATCTCTCTCTGCAAATGTTATTGAAGCATTCAGAAACTTTGCCTTGTGTTCCCTAGCCAAACCCTTGCCGTTGCGTGCACGACTTGTGACTGTCGTCACCGTCACATCAGACGCTGACGCCTGGTCAACGGAAGAGTTGCTAGGAAGCTTCCTTGCATCTTCTCATGGTATCAGAGCAGTGAGACAGTTCTCACTGAGCTGCGCAGCAGAGACGCAGCAGAGCAGCAGCAGTGAGAGTCACCGCTGCAGCAGATCCACTGGGGCCTGTCGAAGACAGCTGGTCGTCGTGAACGCAGTCCACACCCATCACATGAAACCACAGCAGCGGCATTGCCCCTGTGCCAGCAGCAGCATAGCGGCAGAGCACCAGTAGCAGCAACGGCAGTAACAGCGCCGTAGCAATAGCCACAGCATCGCGTGGCGGCTGCAGCGAGTACAGCCGCCGCCCGCAGCCGTAGCGGCGGCCACGGCAGCAGTAATGAGCGGCAGCAGCGGCAGCAACAGCAGCGCAGTAGTAGCAGCGGCAGCCACGGCGGCAGCAGCAGAGCAGCAGCAGCTGCAGCAACAATAGCGCAATAGCAGCAGCAGCAGCGCGCGGTGGCGACAGCGAGCAGCAACCACAGCGCGCAGCAGCAGCACCGACATTACGCAGCCGCTGCTACCACTGCTGCGCACGCAGCCATGCAGCTGCTGCTGCAGCTGACAGCACAACTGTAGCAGCAGCTGAGCGGAAGCTGCTGCGCAGCCTACGTGTAGCTTCCGCGCAGCCGTCGCGGAGCGGCTGCACGCTCGTGTAGAACCGCGAGAGAGAAAAAAAAACGGGGGGGAGGGAGTCGAGCTGACGTCAACATTTTTGCTTGCTGACATCATCAGGTCGTGCTGACGTCAGCAACCACGTGCTGACGTCAGCACCACACTTAGCCAAATTTTTGGCCGGACAGTCAAAATTTTCCAACGTCTCAAATCCTCAAGAAACGCTGACACTTTTGCAATCTGACAAACCTGACCTGCCTACCCATACTGAGAGGCGACATGGACTCGTCGGACAACAAGGGGAAGGCGACAGATGATCCCTCCTCCTCCTCTTCTAGTGTCCTGAACCCACGCTCGTAGGCCATTGAGGACCTGCGGAGCCAGCAGGTTGAGATGCGTCGCCTACAACGGGAGCAGACTGATGCCATCCGTGCTCTGACTGAGCTTCTGCGTAGCCAGTCCACAGTCCCACGGCAGTTTTCCGGGGGAGCTGCCGGCGTCGCGGTCTCTACACAGCAGTCGGCTCAGGCACCCATTACAGGAGCTCGACCTGATCCACTCACCCGCACGCTGACTGAGCTTCTGCGTGGCCAGTCCACAGTCCCACGGCAGGTTCCCGAGGGAGCTGCCGACGTCGTGTTCTCTACACAGTAGTCGGCTCAACCTGACCCACCACCTCATGGATGATGAGCCATTCATGCCAAGCATGACAGACGACTCCCCGGATCATGAGATTCGAGTCCTTCAGGAGCACCTCCGTCAGCTGTAGACGGGGACCAGATCTCCTGGGATTCCTACGGTGCGACCGTCACCCGACTATCCCGGTGACTATCCCCTTCCAGGAGTCTTCCCCGTCTCTCGTCCTCCTCGGCCTGCGGTCGCCCTCCCCACGGAGTGGCAACCCAAGGACTTTGAGACACCACCTCCACGGTACATCACTAAGGACGGCTTCGACTGCCGGGAGATCCTGTTTCAGGTTTGGGCTACTTCAGAGGGCGTGTGGCCCTACTACCATACCCCGTATCAGCCTACAGACCCAGCACAGGTGCTGACAGCAGCTAGGGCGATGCGCGGACTCCTCTATGCCATGCCACGCGAGACCGTCGTCGACTTCCATCCTTTCCTTGGCGAGCCCGGCACAGACACCGGCACCAATCCACGCGGAGGTTGGGATCTGGCCCTATCCCTGCTGGCCGCAGAGACGCCACCACTTGTGTAGCACACATTCGTGCCTTCCACTCTCTCTATCAGGGGCCTAGAGAGCCTGCAGCTGATTACTGGTGACGCGTCATGCGCATCTACATGCGTCTTGGGACCTCCGGAGGCAATCAGCTGTGGGCGCTCCGTACGATGATGCTCAGAGTTCGCCTTGAGTATACGCACATTTTCACACGGTACAGCGACGCTGTCCTTGAGCCCTTCTCAGCCACTCTGCAAATTCTCCCTTGGGCGCATCAGCTCTTCCTCCAGGTGACTTCAGCCCGCGAGGCAGCCGTGGCCCATCAGGAGACTTCCCTTACTGCAGCAGTCGTTGCATCACCACCATCATCCCTCCTGCAGTCTCCTTCTTCATCGTCCATCACGTCCTCGTCTTCCTCCTCCTCTTCGGCCCCACCCACACCCACTCAGACACAGGGTGTTGCAGCAGCAGCAGCTCAGGGGAAGAAGAAGAAGGGGAAGCGGGGACCAGGTCAGCAGCAGTCACAGCAGCAGTCGTCCTCCAGTGGTAGCAGTGGACGTTCCGTTCACTGCTACAACTGTGGAGGCACCCATCGCTACACCGAGTGCCAGCAGCCGCTCGACTGGACGCGGATTACTCGTGGGCTCCAGGCTGCACACGCCCTCCGTTCTGCCTCCAGCTCGTCAGCCTCGCCTTCCTCCTGACGCGTGGCGGCCACGACTGCAGCTGTTCCTGCTTCTCCACTGGCAAGTCGCAATGATCCGGACCCACGCGACCGCACCACCGCCGAGCTTTGACACCTTATGGCACTCCGCTTTCAGGGAGGTGCGAGTGTATTGTCACAGCCAAGTGATTCACACATTGTCGGTCCGTCTGTCCATGTGGCTCGGGATGACTCGTGTGGGGGGGCACAGTCGGCACGTGATGATGATGGGCCTGACTGTACATATTGGATTCATGAGTCCCACCTTTGTGCCCTTCGTCGTTTCTCCCCACTTGCTGCTCAGCGTCCGTCTGAGGCCGAGTGTTCCATTGCTCATTGTACAGTGACGTCCTCCGGTCGTGATTCCGGTGGCACTTCGATCATCGATTCAGGTGCCACTCATCACATGACGAGTCGGCGTAGTGACTTCGTTGTTCTCGGCCCTGATGCATCTATTCGTTCCGTCCGCGCAGGCTCTGGTCAGTCCTTGCCAGTCCAGGGTGTTGGGGCCGTGCGCTTCGATGGTCCGTCTGGCCCCTTGTATCTCTCCGGGGTGTTGTTTGTGCCTGACCTTGACCTCAGTTTGCTTTCTGTACGTGCTTGCACACTGATGGGACTCTCTGTGGAGCACACTGCCGAGTCCGCAACTGTGACTGCCATTGACACTCGCAGCATTGTTCTGCGTGCCTTTGTTGTGGATGACCTGTACCGTGTTTCCCGGACTTCTGCTCCTTGCTCCCCTTCTCCTTCAGCTCATGTTTTTGTCACTGGTGTTCTTTCTCTTGAGCACCAGCGATTGCTTCATCGCCGTCTGTGTCATGTGGGCTCCGACACTGTGTCGAAGCTCATTCGGACACAGCCCGCTCTCTGTCTTGATGCGGCTTCTTTCGAGAAGACGCCCAAGACCGACTGTCTTTTTTGCGCCCAGGGTAAGATGCATCGCTGCACCTACCCTGACTCACGTTCTCGCGCACTTCGCCCTCTCGAGTTAGTCCATTCGGACCTTCTTGGCCCTCTTCCTGTCGAGTCTATGTCCGAGAGGGGTCGATACGTCCTGACTCTGACTGATGACTTCACCCGGACGCGGTGGGTCTACAACCTGCGCCAGAAGAGTGACGCCGCTCTCGCGGTTCGCCTCTGGCTAGTGATGGCTGAGCGTCAGTCCCGCAACACGCTGCACACCTTCCGATCGGATCGTGGCGGCGAGTTTCTAGGCGAGATGGATAGCTTCTTCGCTGAGCACGGGATTTTTCACCAGGTCTCCGCTCTTGCTACTCCTTAGCAGAACGGTGTTTCTGAGCGTTGGAACCGCACCATGGAGGATGCGGTTTGCGCTATGCGGTCTGAGTGCGGTCTCCGAGAGTCCTTCGCTTTTGAGGGCTTTGCCTATATGAATTGGGTCTGGAACCGCCTCCCGCACAGTCCTCTTCCGGACCACGTTACACCGTATGAGCTCTGGTTCGACCATCGTGCCGACCTTCGTCTCGCTCGCGTCTGGGGGTCCTTGGCTTCTGTGTGGTACACCGAGGACCAGCAGGGGTCCAAGGTCTCACCGCGGGGTCGCTTGTGTGCCTTCGTCGACATCTCCCCGCAATCGAAGGCCTGACGATTTTGGGACCCTACCCGTCGTCGCATTGTTGAGTCACGCGATGCGCTCTTCTTTGAGTCCCTCACCTACCGTGATCTGACGTCGATTACGTCGCTATCTATCATGCACATCCCTACGTGTGAGGTTTCTCGCCGGATGGGGGAGTCTTCGCCTGCGAGCACCCATTGCCAGGTTTATGTGTCCGTTCGAGCTCCCTCCACTTCACGGTCTCTGGCTCTTGATGACCCAGCGATCATCGCTGTCGGCCCAGAGACCTCTCCAGCACCACCCGCTTCTACCCCGGTTCCCTCGCCTCCCTCCGGTACCCATGATCCTACACCTGTGCGTACTCCTGTGTCCGTCGGCACTCCTGCCTCTGTGTGTGGTCCTGCCTCATCTGTCCCTATTGCCACACCGAGTCCCGTGTCTCCCACACACGCCTCTCCTCGCACCACATCACCAGCTCCCTTGCCTCAGCTCTCCCTGGCTATGATTGTGCCCGTTCCTGAGCCTGAGGTGCGCCCCTCGAGCCCAGGTTACTCCCGTGAGCCTGGCGGTCGCCTTCGACCATTGGACTCCGGAGCTCAGCGAGCGTCTGGCCCTACACCCAGGCGCTCCACTCGCAGCGTCGCGAGTGGTGACCCCGGCACAAAGGCCCTAGGTCTGAGTGTCCGCACTGAGCACACAGAGGTACATCCAGCATGTCTCGTAGGGCACGACCTCGTCACTCGCGAGTTCCACATCGCTTGTGATGCAGCAGTCGATCTTGTGGTCATCAGACCTAGCACTGAGGCGTGTGCTCTTGCCACGCAGAGCTCTCCCTCTTTGGCACCTGACCCGGGTACACTGAGGGAAGCTCTCTCATCACAGGATTCTGACGTTTGGCGTGCTGCCTGCGAGGATGACCTTCGCGCCATCCGAGAGCACGGAGTTTACGAGCTAGTCGACCTTCCACCTGGGAGGAAGGCTATTCAGGTCAAGTGGGTCTTTTGCAAGAAAGTGAAGCCAGATGGCTCACTGGAACGTCACAAGGCTCGCTTGGTCGTCAAGGGGTACTCTCAGATTCAGTGCATCAACTACACTGACACCTTCGTCCCTGTCGGCCGTATGACCTCAGCTCGAGCTCTGTTCGGGGTAGTGGCTCAGCATGACTGGAAACTACACCAGATGGATGTGAACAATGAGTTCCTCCATGGCTCTCTAGATGAGGAGATCTACATGGCTCAGCCACCCGGCTTTGCGGACGGCGACAAGGTCTGGCGCTTCCGCAAGTCCTTGTATGGCCTCAAACAGTCTCCCCGGTGTTGGAACTAGGAGATCACTGGCACCCTGACTCGTGCAGGATATGTACAGAGTGAGGCAGATCCCTCTCTCTTCATCCGCTGGACGCCTGAGCGGTTCACCGCCATCCTGGTCTATGTCGACGACCTTCTGATCGCGTCTCCTTCACTGGAGGCCGTGAAGGAGGCCAAGGCCGTCCTCCAGACTGCCTACAGGATGAAGGACCTTGTTTCTTGGCATGGAGATCGTACGAGACCGCAGACGTCGTACTCTGCTACTGCACCAGGCCCGATACGCACGTATTTTGGTGGAGCGCTTCAGCGATCTCCTCCACGCAGTGCCCACGGCTTCCACACCTCTCACACCCGACGGGCAGGATGCCCTGAAGGTGGATGATCCCACAGAGCTGGAGGAGACAGTGGATGTACCTCCGTGTCATCGGATCTCTGATGTACCTGGCCACTACCACACGTCCGGACATCGTGACATTCGCCGTCAACCTCCTTGCCCAGTTTTTGTAGGCTCCACGTGCTAGAGCCCTTCATGCGGCTATGCGAGTGGTGCGGTACGTGGTCTCCACACCGTACCTCGGACTCTGCTTTTGCCGGCAGTGTTCGGTGGTCCTTGACGGCTACACTGACAATGACTGCGTCTGGAGCCCAGACGGACGCAGTCGAACCGGTTATGTGTTCCTGCTTGGTGGTACCGCTGTGTCTTGGCGCAGCGGGAAGCAGGGCTGCATTGCACGTAGCTCATCAGAGGCACAGTATGTCGCTCTGGGTGCAGGGGCTGCTGAGGCGGTATGGCTGCAGCGTCTGGTCCTTGAGCTGGGTCAGTCAGTACCCGCCATTGTGCTTCGTTGCGACAACCAGAGTGCTCTTGCTATTGCGGAGAACTCTGGTGTCTTTCATGCTCGCACGAAGCACATTGCAGTAGAGCATCACTTTGTGCGTGACTTGGTGGAGCGACACGTGATCTCCATCATTTGGGTTGGCACTGACATGCAGCGTGCTGACTTCTTGACGAAGGCACTAGCACGCGGAAAGTTCCTGGTGGTCATTCGTTCTGTCGGGCTTCGCTCCTTGCCTGAGAGTGGTTGAGTGTGGAGTGTTGTGGTGGCCATTCGTTCCGTCGTTGCACGTG
>SZWC01019778.1:15383-32444 GCA_023375785.1 Penium margaritaceum
TGTGTGTGTGTTTGTGTGTGTGTATGTATGTGTGTGTATGTATGTGTATGTGTGCATGTGTGTATTTGTGTGTGTGTGTGTGTGTGTGTGTGTGTGTGAACAGAGTCAAGAGGTCACTTGCGTGTTTTACACTCATTACCAGCACTCTCCCACGACCCACAGACAAATAGTCCACAGAGACATTAGAGGGGGAACAATACACGATCATTTCAAAGGACTCATGAGGGACATGCACATCAACCAGGGACATAACGGACGTGCTGCAGACTGACAGCATGCACAGTCGTCTTGAACATGCCACCAGTGAAAGCTTTTTTGAGAAAGTCTGCACGATTGTGACAAGTGTTGGCCCACACAACTTGAACTTGTGCTCACATACAAAGTGATGCTCAATGTTGATGTGCTTTGTGCAAGAATGATGCATGCCTTGTCCACCTCTGTATTTGTGGTGAACCTTCCCTCTGTTCTTGGGTATGCTCTGTTGGAGAATGGATCTCATCATGCTCTTGGAATGTCTGTCTCTGGGTAGATGAACCATTGCTTTGCCACTGCTGGTCCCTCCCCAATGCCTACAAAGTCCATGAAAATTCACAAGGCCAGCAAAGCCACTGACTCCTCTCTGTGGGAGGCAGCCATGAGCGATGAGCTCAATGCTCAATCTGAACATGGTTTGTATGACATTGTCAATATCCGTCCTGGCACATAGGATGTCATGTCCAAGTGGGTGTTTGGCTGAAAGTTCAAGCCAGACAACACAGTAGAACATTACAAGATGCTCCTCACAGCCAAAGGATTTCCCTTGACGAAACCTTTTCCCTGATGGATGCTATACCACTGCACAAGCCCTCCTCAGTCTTGTTATCCATAATTATTAGGAACTCAAGAAATTTGGATGTGAAAAATGCCTTCCTTCACGGTAGTTTTGATATAGAGATCTATATGATCCAACCTCCTGGTTGCACAAATAGCACATACAAGATGTGGCAACTAGGCAAGGCTTTGTACGGCCTTAAGTACTCGCCACGGTGCTGTAATCAGGAGATAATGTGTATGCTTGATAAAGGTGGCTTTCATAGAAGCACTCTTGGTCCTGTGTTGTTTCTGAGTGCACCCTCTTCTCATGTTTTACTGCTCTTGTGTATGTGAAGGACTTACTTTTGCATCTTTTATTCAAGCTCCCGTTCAATGATTTGGAATCCTCCTATAGTCAGTTAATAAAATGAAGACCTTAGACCTGTCCGAGTCCTCTTGGGCATGGAACTTGAGTGTGACCGCTTAAAACGGACACTGCATGTTCACCGGGCTGTGTACATGTGCAATATGGAAGAGTGGTTCACTTCCTTACTTTCTTTTGTTCCTTCTGCCTCTATGCCAATGACTCCAACGGGCTTGAGAATTTTGAAGTAACTGGATGTCTCCAAGCTGGGAGAGACAGTGAATCTAACTGACTATCTATGTTTCATTAGATCACTGATGTATCTGGCCACAACCATTCATGCTGATGTAGCCGTTGCATCAAATTTTCAATCTCAGTTCTTTCAGTGTCTTAAAGAGCGCCACCTTGAGGCTGCACTTCATGTGGTGTGGTACGCTCTGTCCTCCCTACGTATAGGTCTGCATTTCAGAGCTCATTCCTCAGTCGTTGTCAATAGTTTCACCGACAATGACTTGGCTCAGATGCACGTAGTCATAAAGGCCACATAACTTTTTTTTTCCTTGGGAATGCATATGTTCCTTTGAAAGGCGGTAAGCAAGGGTGTGCGGCAAGGAGCTCAATCAAAGCTGAGTATGTAGCACTTGGTGTGGGAACATATGAGGCTCTCTGGCTGTGCCTCTTGCTACAACGGTTGCGCTTTCCTAATTGCTGCATCAATTCACTCTGTGAATGTTAGAGCACAAAAGCCACTACTTAAAAATGATGACATGCACCTAAAAAAAAAAAAGAAAAACACATCAATGTTGAGCATCACTTTGTTCATGAGTGTATTGCTAATAGCTTGGTCCTAGTTGTCCAGGTGGACACACGCTCACTGTGGGCTGGCTTTATTACGAAGGCACTTAGGAGAAATGTTTCTAGTGTGGTGTTTACGCTGTTGGTCTTTTCTGTCCCCATGTACACGCTTGATCATACTCACCCTGTCTCTGTTCTGACTGAAACTGGTTTGCTGTTGCATGTGAGTGCTGTGACTGCAGGTTATGGAAGAGTGTGAATGTCTGTGGTTGAGTTGGTGACCCATCACACCTATGATGCCCCCTTGTCTTGCTCCACACTTGCACAGGAGATGAAGCAAGGTGACTGCACTGAAGCTCTTCCCACGTGATTGAGGAAATGCATGGAGGAGCTCTCACACTCAGTGAGCAGCAGCCCTTGCGTCAGCAGTGGCCTTAGGCCACTTGTTCTTTCCTCCCTCGTGATCCTTCCTTATGGCAACTATGGCCCTTAGATGCTTTAGGATACCCAGGCTATCTCCAACTTCTATGTGTGGAGTCCTGGGGGAGATCTATTATTTCTGCATGTCGGGTGCTGATCCTTGGCCACTTGGTGCAGAATAGCTCTGTGCCATGGTAGATAGCCACACTCGGTTCTATTCCAAGAGGTTGGGCTTGATCACCGGTGATGGTGTGGCATTGACGTGCTTCATGCACGGTCGGTGCCATGCTCACCGGTTCTTGCTAAGTGAGTCCTTGCTCTTCATTTTGTTCAACTCTTCAGTGAATCTAAGTAATTGATTTCAGCCATGATGTGTTCCACATGGGGTTCCTCACAGATCAACAAAATCTCCATAACATGACATCCATGGCTCCAGCAGTCTAACTACATATCAGTGGTACCAGTACAATCCACTGTGTACCTGGGTGTTCACCACAAACAGAATACACAACCTACCAGAGACAATATGTGGTTAATCATCATGGGGACTCCCAGGGCACTGGCACAGACCTCCGAGTGCCCATGTCTCAACCATCAAGAAATACCTATTAAGCATGTATGAATGAACTAGGTGGCCAGGATACACCAGACGTGTCACTAGGCTGCAAAGTATGTCAACAGGACACTATGAGAAGATACACACACTCCCTATCAATGAGGGGATACCAGGAACAAAGGACCTCAACACCGTTGCACCAGAATGAATCTGCTGCCCCGGCATGCAGAAAGCCATGTATCTGAATTCTGCAGAGATCAGCACATCCCCCCCGACCAAAAGTATCCTGTGAAGAACAACCCAGAAACGGGAACACCTGACAGAAGCTGAAGATGTGAGGATGTCATCGAAGAAGGGAAGATGAGGCTATTAACGGCAAGCATGTGCAACACTCACTTGTGCATTGCCTAAAGCCAGTCACTCACCAGTTCTAGAGTAGGATTGTATTTTTGTAAACACTTTGCAAAGCGTTTAGAAATATATATTTTTCTAAAATGCTTTGCAAAGCGTTTAGAAAAACATAATCCTAAAGAAAGTCACTCACCAGTTCTAGAGTAGGAAGAGAAGAGCGAGCTAGTCTCACCTCAGACACCTGGAGACTGCGAGAGGTCCCAGGTAGCAGGGTCTTGGGAATCACCCTCATTGGAGTCAGAGGTTACAGAAGTGGAGAAGATGCTGCTGAATGATACATATCGGGGAGAGCAACATGAGGCTGAATCCCTCACATCTGGTAGATGTTAGAGGTCCTAGCTGGCAGACTCCTCTATGCTACCCTCATCTGAATCAGGAGCTGTGCGGGCTAAGAAGATGCTACTGGATGCTCTTGGAACGGAGGGTAGGGGTGATGCCGAATCTGTGCATGTGGAGCTCATCACTGCAGTTGCTACATTAACTGCACACTCCAACGTACACGTGTAGTCTTGCGCTGCGCCCAAATCACCCTACAGAAGAGAGGTGTGCTCACACATCTCAGCATGATCATCCTCAGTGACTATGCAAAGCTCAAACTTAAAATCTTGAGAACCACCAACACCTCACTGTAAACACTAGACAATGTGTCTCCCACTTGAAGCAGCACCTCCACCTCCATTTCTGCTGCCCGAAGCTGGATATGTGTCGTATGTCCTGAAGGGTTGCCTCTCAATAGGTCCTGCACATGAGCCAGATGATCGGCTGAAGAATCTGGAGGCATGTAAAGCTTTGAGGTAGGCATTCTAGAGAGCTCAGAAGAACAGAGGTATGGCCCAGGTGCAAAGGAGAAGGATGGGAGTGAGCTGAAGGACGTCTTAGAGCTGTCCTGAATGTTGTCAACAATCAATACCTCAGCATCCCTATCATTTGAAGCACTGTCTCAGGCTGTGATGGAACTGGAATCAGAACCATCTGGGTTGTATGTGTTACAACCCGCAATACCCTCCATTACCTCTGTAGTACACGCAACCACTCTTCTGCATCCCGCGACTCACACACTCTAGGCATGTATATGTAGCCACTCCTCTGCATTTCCCTCATGAAAAGGTACATCCTATGGTGACCCGGTACATTCTATGGTATGGAAGCATTTCTAGACAGTGTCTCTTGGATTGCAGGATACAAATTTGCTGCTCACTGACAAGGGAACAAATCTCGTCCTCCTAAAACCGGCATCTCAAACACGTATGACTGGGTGCTACTGCCTCATGCAAAGAAGCAAAGTAAGAAGCTCCCCCTACTCTCTTGGACGAAGGAGGCGTCATCTTGGTGATCAGTACACTGTGAGAAACCAGTGAAGATCTTGTCGTCCTTCATTCGTGTGCCAGGTGGTCGTCTAAGAACGTTACACTCTGCACCTCACTTTGCCACACCTACCAGCCACACAGCCTCAGTTGGTCCCTTTGGGCCCTTGTCGTCAGTCCGTCCAATTCACAGTGGTGTCGTTGACGATGTCTCTAGTCTTGACGCTCCTGGCCTGGCGACGGCTGTGGTGTACCCTAACACTATGCTTAGATATTCTCTCGTCGCTGATGAGTTCCACGGAGCCATTGCGGTAGTTGGGTCTGCTCAGTCACTGCCATGTTCCTCAGTTGCCACCGCACTCGTTGCGAGTGGCACCACTCCACGTGTTTCTGAAACAAACACTCGCAATAAGCACACTTTGGTGTAGGTACATCACTTTGGGAGTAGGCTATGCACAAGGAACTTGTTGCGGTCGAGGCACATGGGGTTTATGAGAAGGTGAAGCTCCCACCTGGTCGTAAAGCCATATCAGCTCATTGCGTGTTTTGAAGGAAAGAGAGGTCCAATGGCTGATTGGAACGGTTTAAAGCCTGTATCATCACCAAGGGATACCCCAAGTGCCGGGTGTGGACTTTGATGCCACATTTTTCCCTGTTGGAAAGTACACCACTGCAAAGGCCTTGTTGAGTCAAGTGGCCTGGCATGCTTGGGAGCTCCACCAGATGGACGTGAAAAATTCCTTGGAACCTCGAGATTTCAAAGTAGTAACCGTGCTACTGGAACCACAAGATCTCCGCTACCTTGGAGCGGGGCAGGTATCACCGCAGCACAGTGGACCCAACTCTGTTTGTGAGTGCCTCCTCGGTACCCTTTGCCGCTACCCTGGTCTATGTGGATGACCTCTTGATTATGTCCCCCAACCTGTAGGCTATCCATGCTATGAAGGATCTCCTCTAGTTTGTGTACGGAATGAAGGATCTTGGTCTTGCTCGTGTCTTCCTAGGAATGGAGATTGAGCGTGATCCCCAGCGTCGCACACTACATGTGCATCAGGCTGAATGTGTAAGGACACTGGGGAAGTGCTTTGCTGACCTATTGGCCATAGTACCCTCTGCATCGATGCCTATGATGCCCACTGAGCAAAGGCTTCTTAAGTTGGCGGACCCAGATCGTCTGGAAGAGCCTGTCGAGGTCATGACGTATCTCCAAGTCATTGGCTCCCTGATGTTCCTCAAGACCATGACGCACGCAGATATTGCTTGTGCCGTGAACTTCTTATCGCAATTCTCACAACATCCGCGTCAGCTCCATCTGGAGGATGCTCTGTGCGTGGTGTAATATGTCGTGTCTACCCCACGCCTGGGCCTATGCTTTTGTGCATGACCGTCAATTGTTGTTGATGGATACAATGACAGCGACTGGGCCCATGATTGCAATACACACAACTAGTCTGGCTACATCTTCCTTGTTGGAGGTACAGCTGTCTCATGGAAGAGTGGCAAGAAGGGTTGCAAAATGCGGAGCTTGACTGAGGTTGCGTATGTCGCATTGGGGGCTTGGGTCTGTGAGAGCATCTGGTTGTGCCGTCTCATGTAGTAGCTGCGCAAGCCTATCCGTTACATCACCATCTGTTACGACAATGAGAGTACGCGTCGCATAGCACAACATGATGGCATGTGTTACACGCACACACAGCACATCAACATTGAGCATCACTTTGTACGTGAGCACATTGCACGCGGCGATGTCTCTATGGTGGGTGTCGACACGTAGCAGCAGCGTGTAGACTTCCTCACCAAAGTGTTATGTAGCGGCAAGTTAAAGTTTGTGATGCGCAATGTTGGGCATCTAGCGTACGCTCCTGCTCCTACCTGACTTGTACCCCACTCTTACTGCTTCCTCTCTCTTTCACCAGCTCTTGTGTGGTGCTATCTCGTGCCCCTTACCGTGTGCTAATGTTGCCGTCCTTTTGTGACCCTTGCTTACTGTGGTGATTGACATCTACAGGTCATGGGGGAGTGTTGGTGTGTGAGTCATGGTGTCCTCTGGGCTTGTCGTCTCAACTCGCCGGTATGCCGGAACACTCGAAAGCTACTTTGACAGCATTCGCACCAGCCGGCACATCCTCATGTGCTCTCCGGAGTTTTCTCGGTGACCACTTCTCGGAGTCCATTTCATCAATGGCACTATCCTTGCTTGTTAATGGTCCACTTGCGTAGAGATTCTATTTCTATACCTGATGCTTCTTTTGGTTTTTCATCCGGACGACCGAAGAGCCCGTACGGCAGTCGAGTTCTCCGCTGCTGGTAGTTTGGAGCTTGCAGCCGAGTTAGGCTAATGTCCCACCGGTTGGTTGGACTTGTGTGCTTAGTTGCGCGCAGGTGGGTGAGACTACATTCATGTATTTTTTGTGTGTTGTTAACTTTCCTTTCCATCATCTATGCACATCTTTCCCGTCTCTCCACCAACTCAAGAGTCGACTGTCACGTTGTGTTAACCACAGTGTGATCTCTCTCATACAGAACGTCACTAAGAGGGTTCTCTCATTCCTTCAACTACATCTACACACTTGTTTTTTTTTGTAACATGAACTTCTATGTTTAAAAGCATATCTTTACCTTCTCTCCACCTTTCAGAGCACCATCAATTATGTTGTGTTCTATGTAGCGCATTCTCTCACATAGAACATTGCTCAAGGGATTCCTCTGTTCCCTCAACGGGCACAAGAGAGTGGTCACAATAAGTTGTACATGTAGGAGGTACTAGAGGGCATGGATACAAGAATGCAAGGGTGTAGGACTGTTCACCAAGATAGGTTCACATCCATGGTGCAAAAGAGTGCGGAGTATGTGTCTCAGCAACAAGGAACGANGCTGCTGGTAGTTTGGAGCTTGCAGCCGAGTTAGGCTAATGTCCCACCGGTTGGTTGGACTTGTGTTCTTAGTTGCGCGCAGGTGGGTGAGACTACATTCATGTATTTTTTGTGTGTTGTTAACTTTCCTTTCCATCATCTATGCACATCTTTCCCGTCTCTCCACCAACTCAAGAGTTGACTGTCACGTTGTGTTAACCACAGTGTGATCTCTCTCATACAGAACGTCACTAAGAGGGTTCTCTCATTCCTTCAACTACATCTACACACTTGTTTTTTTTTGTAACATGAACTTCTACGTTTAAAAGGTTATCTTTACCTTCTCTCCACCTTTCAGAGCACCATCAATTATGTTGTGTTCTATGTAGCGCACTCTCTCACATAGAACATTGCTCAAGGGATTCCTCTGTTCCCTCAACGGGCACAAGAGAGTGGTCACAATAAGTTGTACATGTAGGAGGTACTAGAGGGCATGGATACAAGAATGCAAGGGTGTAGGACTGTTCACCAAGATAGGTTCACATCCATGGTGCAAAAGAGTGCGGAGTATGTGTCTCAGCAACAAGGAACGAAGAGAAAATACGAGTCAAGGGTCACAGAAGTGCTACCCGTCGGGGACGAACGAGTGAGCAGCAAGCTCGCTTTCGCTCACTCCCACACGGGCTCGTGGTTCGAACCACCACTTGCTCGTGGGTGTTTTCCTAGTGCCACCTGGGTTTTTCCGACACACTAGACGAAACTAGTATGGGCCAATGCTCCAATTGTATCCACGCTAAGCAAGCACATTAAAATGTTCCAAGCATGCGTGCGGAGTGAGAATGCGTGGACGGAGCTACTNAGTATGTGTCTCAGCAACAAGGAACGAAGAGAAAATACGAGTCAAGGGTCACAGAAGTGCTACCCGTCGGGGACGAGCGAGTGAGCAGCAAGCTCGCTTTTGCTCACTCCCACACGGGCTCGTGGTTCGAACCACCACTTGCTCGTGGGTGTTTTCCTAGTGCCACCTGGGTTTTTCCGACACACTAGACGAAACTAGTATGGGCCAATGCTCCAATTGTATCCACGCTAAGCAAGCACATTAAAATGTTCCAAGCATGCGTGCGGAGTGAGAATGCCTGGACGGAGCTGCTCACAAGGATCTTGGCTGAAGCAGGTTCCCCGATGAGAGTGTACACCGGTAGAAGGGTCCAGCTCGGAGTGCAGTCTCTCCACTGGTCAATCACCTGCACAGGTGTGGTGGGTGTGCAGCAAGGCCAGAGGTCACCACATTGGGACTTGACACATAAACCAACACTCCCCCATGACCCACGGCCAAACTGCACACAGACTGGGACATGCACAACAGCGACGTCATGAGTATTGACAAATGACTGGACACGGAAGCACGACACCACAACTCAGCCCGGCGCATCACGAATGCACAGCATACCCACAGCGTGCACTGCTGCCTTGCAGACATTACTGCTCAGTGCCTTTGTGAGAAAGTCAGCTCGCTGTTGTCTGGTGTCAACCCACACGATCTGGACATCTCCTTCAACCACACGCCCACGCACAAAATGATGCTCAACATTGATATGTTTGGTGCGAGTGTGATGCATGCCATCGTGCTCAGCAATCGCTTTTGTGCTTTGATTGTCACAGCGTAGAGTGATGCAGCGAATGGGAACGCGCAACTGCTGCAACAGAAGACAAATCTAAACACACTCACACGTGTTTGCGCCAAGAGCAACATATTCTGCCTCACTAGAGCTGCGCGCAACACAGCCTTGCTTGCCACTTTTCCACGAGATCGTTGTCCCGCCAACAAGGAAGATATACCCCGTGCGGCTGTGGGCATCCACATCATGCGCCCAGTTGCTGTCAGTGTACCCATCCACAACCACGGACGGCTATGCACAATAGCAGGGCCCAACCCGTGCCATTGAGAGTGCAGAACTGACAACACGTATAGCTGCCTCCATGTGGCGCACCCTAGGAAACTAGGAAAACTGGGCCTAAACTTTCACAACGAAGGCGACGTCAGCTTGCGTCGTGGTAGCCAGGTACATCAAGGAGCTTATCACTCGCAGATAATCAGTGACGTCCATTGGCTTCACTAGCTTTTACACGTCCAGTGTTCTCAACACGCGCTATCCAGTAGGCGTCATTGGTATGGACGTAGTGGGGACAGACGCAAGGAGGGGAGCAAAGTGCTCCCCCAGACTCCCGACATAGGCAGCCTGGTGGACGTCAAGGACACGGCGAGCCCAGTCAAGCTCTATCTCCATGCCCAAAAAGACATGGGCCGGACCCAAATCTTTCATCTTGTATGCGGACTGCAGCAAGGACTTCACAGACGCAACGACCTCTTTTCTCGGAGATGCAATCAGCAAGTCATCGACATATGCAAGGATGGCAGCGAACGGTGTCGACACTAGTGTGACAAAGAGCGCAGGGTCTACTGTGCTCCGACGGTACTCGCCTTTCTCCATAGTGGAGGTAATCTCCTAATACCAACACCTCGAGGACTGTTTCAGGCCGTAAAGGGCATTGCGTAGTCTCCAGACTCTGTTAGTGCCGTCTATGAATCCTGGNGGAGAAGGCATAGCAGGTCGTGAGGACACAGTGTTAGACACCTGGGGACGCGACGAGGGGGAAGGCTGCAGGGAAGGACCAGCAACAGGGACTGCAGGTGCTAGAAAAACAGTAGGACCGACCTCCCCCCACAACCAAGAAAGTGGAAACAGGGGGGCAGAGGGTGTAGGACAACTCAAGTCATGAAGAACGAGAGACTCAAAGAAGAGGGCGTCACGAGACTTGACGACCTGATGGCGCTCCAGATCCCAGAAGCGCCAGGCCTTGGATTGGGTAGAAACACCCAGAAAGGGACAAAGGCGCCCACGCGGGGAGAGCTTGCCCTCACGCAGGTCCTCGGGGAGCCACACGGACGCGATTCTACCCCAGACATGAGCAAGACGGAGGTTGGCACGAGTGTCGTACCAGCGTTCAAAAGGAAGAACCGTACGAGGGAGGGGACCGTGGGGAACATGGTTCCAGACCCAGGTCAATCAACTCATTGCCTCGAAGGCAAAGAGAGGTGGGAGACCAGACTTAGACAAGATGGTGCGAACACCATCGACGAGAGTCTGATTCCAGTGCTCAGAGACCCCATTTTGTTGGGGTGTGTAGGGAGCAGACGTCTCCAGACACACCCCCTTGGACTAGAGGAGCCGTGCGGTGGGAATAAGGAATTCACAACTACGGTCACTGCGAAAGACACGTAGGGATCGTTGACACGACCGTTCAGCCTGGAGAAGCCAGGTCTCAAGAACCGAACACACATCGCTCTTCTGACAAAGGGCAAAGATCCAGCGAAAACAAGAGGAATCATCCGTCAAATAGAGGACATACCGCCCAGAACCCCCAAGGAAGTCATGGGGGAGAGGACCCATGACTTCAGCGTGGACCAGATCAAGGGGGTGAGACGATTGGGAATCAAAGGAAGCAAAGGGGGAGCCATTTTGCCCTGGGCACAGTCCAGTTAGTCNCGAACACCATCGACGAGAGTCTGATTCCAGTGCTCAGAGACCCCATTTTGTTGGGGTGTGTAGGGAGCAGACGTCTCCAGACACACCCCCTTGGACTAGAGGAGCCGTGCGGTGGGACTAAGGAATTCACAACTACGGTCACTGCGAAAGACACGTAGGGATTGTTGACACGACCGTTCAGCCTGGAGAAGCCAGGTCTCAAGAACCGAACACACATCGCTCTTCTGACAAAGGGCAAAGATCCAGCGAAAACAAGAGGAATCATCCGTCAAATACAGGACATACCGCCCAGAACCCCCAAGGAATTCATGGGGGAGAGGACCCATGACTTCAGCGTGGACCAGATCAAGGGGGTGAGACGATTGGGAATCAAAGGAAGCAAAGGGGGAGCCATTTTGCCCTGGGCACAGTCCAGTTAGTCAGAAGGACAAGGCAGGGGGAAAGTGGCTAGAGATAATCCAAGAGCAGGCTGGAGGCAAAGCATGCCGGTGATCACGTCAGTGTGCACATGGCCAAAGCGACGATGCAAAAGCTGAATGTAGTCAGGGGAGAGAGAGGGAGCAACATGAGCAAGAGAGGAGCCAACAAAGGAGTCAGATGTCGTAAGCAATGGCACACGGTAAAGCTTATCACACTTGACATCCTAGAGAACCACACGACTAGAAGGACGAAGACGAACAGTCCCAGCACCCTGACTGGAAGAAAGAACCATGCCCTGATCATTGAGGGAGGTCACCGATAGTAGACTGAGCTCCAAGGAGGGCACGTATAGAACGTCAGGCAAGAGCAACACACCACTGGGTCCAACAAAGNAGTGGCCAGAGATAATCCAAGAGCAGGCTGGAGGCAAAGCATGCCGGTGATCGCATCAGTGTGCACATGGCCAAAGCGACGATGCAAAAGCTGAATGTAGTCAGGGGAGAGAGAGGGAGCAACATGAGCAAGAGAGGAGCCAACAAAGGAGTCAGATGTCGTAAGCAATGGCACACGGTAAAGCTTATCACACTTGACATCCTAGAGAACCACACGACTAGAAGGACGAAGACGAACAGTCCCAGCACCCTGACTGGCAGAAAAAACCATGCCCTGATCATCGAGGGAGGTCACCGACAGTAGACCGAGCTCCAAGGAGGGCACGTACAGAACGTCAGGCAAGAGCAACACACCACTGGGTCCAACAAAGTGAACTACACCCACAACCTGAACGGGAAGCAACTGGCCAGTACCGGTGCGCACAAAGCAAACAGGACCGGCGGGACCCAACGAGACGAAGGAGGCATGGTCGGACGTCATGTGGTGGGTGGCTCCAAAGTCAAGGACCCAGAAGCCACACGAAACACAAGCACGGGGAAGGACAACACACGTGGCAACAATACCGACAGGGGGGGAGGACAAGTCATAGACGGTGAGACAACGTGGAAGAATGAAGGACTGCCGGTGCTTGACCCACGGAATAGACGCGGACGGGGACGCAAGGACATGACCGGGGGGTCCCCACAAAGAACAGTGTCAATCTGATAGGAGGGACCTGTGGCCAATGCACTCACACTCTCACTTCCCTGATCACGAAGGTGGAGACGCTGCAGAAGGGACTACTCCAGCTGGCGCTCGTCGTAGACAAACGGCGCAAAAGACGGAGCATTCGACCCCGAGGGAGAAGGGAGCCATGGGGGAGGGAAGTAGGCGGGAGAGGCCGGCCCGTCATAGACGAGTGCGCCGTACGGCGGCGGCCAGCCCCAGGGATTCGGNGTGTCAATCTGATAGGAGGGACCTGTGGCCAATGCACTCACACTCTCACTTCCCTGATCACGAAGGTGGAGACGCTGCAGAAGGGACTACTCCAGCTGGCGCTCGTCGTAGACAAACGGCGCAGAAGACGGAGCAGTCGACCCCGAGGGAGAAGGGAGCCATGGGGGAGGGAAGTAAGCGGGAGAGGCCGGCCCGTCATAGACGAGTGCGCCGTACGGCGGCGGCCAGCCCCAGGGATTCGGCGCTAGCGGAGGTGCGGAGAGGACGCCAGTAGTAGAATAGGCCTGAGCAGAGGGGGAACTCGTCCACCGCGATGAAGGACTGGAGCCGGAGCGGGAGCTAGTCGTGGAAGAGGAGGCGGAGCTACTCGACCACGCCCAGTGAGCACGCATGGCGCGTGCCAAGCGCAGGTCATCAGGCAATGCCGGGCACTTCCGAGTAGAGTGCTTGGAAGAGCCGCAGTTCCAGCACTCCACCTTGCCAGGGACACGAGGAGAGACAGCGTCAGAGGGCTTCCCCTTGCCGTGGCCCTTGCCACGGCTGCGTCCACGACCTTGAGAGGCAAGGGCTGTAGCCGTGGAAGAGGACGTGGAGCTGGAGGCGACACTGGAGGAAGAGGGAGAGGAAGAGGAAGAGGAAGTTGTGGTGATGGCAACAACGCCGGTAACGGCAGAACGATGGAGGCGCTTGTTCTGGAGGTTGGTCCACCATGCGGCGAGGCGCTCATCAACCAAGTCCCAAAGGGTACCAACACCAGGAGGGGACCGTTGGGGCACGGGCTGAGACGCGAGACGCTACAGTTCAACTGGCTTAACGTCACGGAGGAGGTCAGACAACTCGGGGGTTAACCCGTTGACCATGGTGAGGACAGCAGACAGTTGCCCAGGTGCAGCGNCCATGCCCAAAAAGACATGGGCCGGACCCAAATCTTTCATCTTGTATGCGGACTGCAGCAAGGACTTCACAGACGCAACGACCTCTTTTCTCGGAGATGCAATCAGCAAGTCATCGACATATGCAAGGATGGCAGCGAACGGTGTCGACACTAGTGTGACAAAGAGCGCAGGGTCTACTGTGCTCCGACGGTACTCGCCTTTCTCCATAGTGGAGGTAATCTCCTAATACCAACACCTCGAGGACTGTTTCAGGCCGTAAAGGGCATTGCGTAGTCTCCAGACTCTGTTAGTGCCGTCTATGAATCCTGGCGGATGTACCATGTAGATCTCCTCATCCAACCGTCCGTGCAAGAAGGCGTTGTTGACGTCCATCTGCTCAAGTTCCCACTCATGGTGTGCCACGAGACTNGCGTCAGAGGGCTTCCCCTTGCCGTGGCCCTTGCCACGGCTGCGTCCACGACCTTGAGAGGCAAGGGCTGTAGCCGTGGAAGAGGACGTGGAGCTGGAGGCGACACTGGAGGAAGAGGGAGAGGAAGAGGAAGAGGAAGTTGTGGTGATGGCAACAATGCCGGTAACGGCAGAACGATGGAGGCGCTTGTTCTGGAGGTTGGTCCACCATGCGGCGAGGCGCTCATCAACCAAGTCCCAAAGGGTACCAACACCAGGAGGGGACCATTGGGGCACGGGCTGAGACGCGAGACGCTACAGTTCAACTGGTTTAACGTCACGGAGGAGGTCAGACAACTCGGGGGTTAACCCGTTGACCATGGTGAGGACAGCAGACAGTTGCCCAGGTGCAGCGTCGTCGAGGTCACGGAGGAGCTTGAACCCGCGGGCCCAGTACACATCAGCCAATTCGTCTGCACGCATGAGAAGCGTGTTAAACTGCATGGTGAGTGCACTTTGGGCCGCTTGACCAGTGACAGTGGACCGGCGGCNCAAAGAGCGCAGGGTCTACTGTGCTCCGACGGTACTCGCCTTTCTCCATAGTGGAGGTAATCTCCTAATACCAACACCTCGAGGACTGTTTCAGGCCGTAAAGGGCATTGCGTAGTCTCCAGACTCTGTTAGTGCCGTCTATGAATCCTGGCGGATGTACCATGTAGATCTCCTCATCCAACCGTCCGTGCAAGAAGGCGTTGTTGACGTCCATCTGCTCAAGTTCCCACTCATGGTGTGCCACGAGACTGAGGAGAGCACGAGCGGTGGTGTAGCGTCCGACGGGAGCAAACGTCTCGTCAAAATCTACCCCTGGGACTTGGGAGAACCCCTTGGCCGTGAATCAAGCCTTGTATTTGTCAATCTCGCCGTTGGGCTTGTATTTTTGCCGAAACACACATNTTAACGTCACGGAGGAGGTCAGACAACTCGGGGGTTAACCCGTTGACCATGGTGAGGACAGCAGACAGTTGCCCAGGTGCAGCGTCGTCGAGGTCACGGAGGAGCTTGAACCCGCGGGCCCAGTACACATCAGCCAATTCGTCTGCACGCATGAGAAGCGTGTTAAACTGCATGGTGAGTGCACTTTGGGCCGCTTGACCAGTGACAGTGGACCGGCGGCGCAGCATGGTGTACGTGCCAATGGGATTAGCTTGTCNCGGTACTCGCCTTTCTCCATAGTGGAGGTAATCTCCTAATACCAACACCTCGAGGACTGTTTCAGGCCGTAAAGGGCATTGCGTAGTCTCCAGACTCTGTTAGTGCCGTCTATGAATCCTGGCGGATGTACCATGTAGATCTCCTCATCCAACCGTCCGTGCAAGAAGGCGTTGTTGACGTCCATCTGCTCAAGTTCCCACTCATGGTGTGCCACGAGACTGAGGAGAGCACGAGCGGTGGTGTAGCGTTCGACGGGAGCAAACGTCTCGTCAAAATCTACCCCTGGGACTTGGGAGAACCCCTTGGCCGTGAATCAAGCCTTGTATTTGTCAATCTCGCCGTTGGGCTTGTATTTTTGCCGAAACACACATTGGACGTCAATGGCCTTGCGACCTGGCGACAGATCGACCAGTTCATACATGGCATGATCGTCTAAAGCTCTCAGCTCATCACGCATGGCGGCCTCCAACTGTTGTGAGTCAGACGCTGCCCGTGCCTGTTGGACTGTGGTTGGATCAGGGGACGGGGGTGACACTGCAGTGGTCGCAAGGCACTCTGCCACACTGTCAAGCACAACAGCCTCAAGAGCGCGCTCATGCTCCGTCAATAGCAGTGTATATCCAAGGACAGAGCTGGGGTGGACAACCCCTGTGGCCAGGACTAAGTCATCCACGCTTGTCGACACTGTTGTGGCCTGCTCAAGGTAAGACTGCGACGGTCGGGATGAGACGCCGAGACACTGGAAGAGCGAGTGGGCAGAGCCCAAAGGCGTCCACCATGGACAAAGGGTGAGACGGTTGCAGGACCGGGCGAAGCACTGGGAGTGACCATTGCAGGAGCAGGCGGACTAGGGACAGTAACGAGAGCAGACTCGAGGGCGATACAGAGGAGTGCGTACGTGAGACGGACTCAGAGGAGGGAAAAGAGGAGGACGGAGCGGGGGAAACTGGGGAACTAGGTGACACATCCGGAGAAGGCATAGCAGGTCGTGAGGACACAGTGTCAGACACCTGGGGACGCGACGAGGGGGAAGGCTGCAGGGAAGGACCAGCAACAGGGACTGCAGGTGCTAGAAAAACAGTAGGACCGACCTCCCCCCACAACCAAGAAAGTGGAAACAGGGGGGCAGAGGGTGTAGGACAACTCAAGTCATGAAGAACGAGAGACTCAAAGAAGAGGGCGTCACGAGACTTGACGACCTGATGGCGCTCCAGATCCCAGAAGCGCCAGGCCTTGGATTGGGTAGAAACACCCAGAAAGGGACAAAGGCGCCCACGCGGGGAGAGCTTGCCCTCACGCAGGTCCTCGGGGAGCCACACGGACGCGATTCTACCCCAGACATGAGCAAGACGGAGGTTGGCACGAGTGTCGTACCAGCGTTCAAAAGGAAGAACCGTACGAGGGAGGGGACCGTGGGGAACATGGTTCCAGACCCAGGTCAATCAACTCATTGCCTCGAAGGCAAAGAGAGGTGGGAGACCAGACTTAGACAAGATGGTGCGAACACCATCGACGAGAGTCTGATTCCAGTGCTCAGAGACCCCATTTTGTTGGGGTGTGTAGGGAGCAGACGTCTCCAGACACACCCCCTTGGACTAGAGGAGCCGTGCGGTGGGAATAAGGAATTCACAACTACGGTCACTGCGAAAGACACGTAGGGATCGTTGACACGACCGTTCAGCCTGGAGAAGCCAGGTCTCAAGAACCGAACACACATCGCTCTTCTGACAAAGGGCAAAGATCCAGCGAAAACAAGAGGAATCATCCGTCAAATA